>JASSUY010035906.1:0-82010 GCA_032466535.1 Forpus xanthops
GTATAACATAAATCACTGCTGCTACCACCAATAATAATACAAGAGAAATACAAGGAAAAAGAATGCAATAGATCTTCGCCTGATACCTAGCCACACCACGCAGTGCCCCTCATCACCTGATACCAAGCTCGACTACACAGTGCACCCCATCACCTCATACCAAATCCCAGCCATGCCGTGCACCCCCCCTGCACCACCATCACCATCTTTTTGGGTCTCTCCCCTCTGTCTCCCCATCCCGGACATGACGTGCTGTGGTATGGAATACCTCTTTGGCCAGTTTGGGTCAGGTGCCTTCTCTCTACTTCCGCCCGGCTTCTTCTCGGCTCCTCTCCTCCCTGGCAGAGCATGAAACTCAGAAAGTCCTCTGCCATCCTAAACATTCCAAGCACAACTATAAACACTGGTGTTATCAGTACTGTTCCCAAGCTGAAAATCCAAAAAACAGTGCTACACCAGCTACTACTTAAAGAAAAATGACTGCTGCTGCTGAAACCATGGCTGATTCTCACGTGTTTGTCTGGTTCTCTGGCAGATCAAGGACTGTCTTATATACTAGAAATATACAAATGTTAGAACTGTGGGTTTGTAACTGAACTTTGAAACAGTGCCTTTATGTGTCATTGGGCCCTTTCTTGAGCATCTACCTGTGGAATAATCTATTTATTAAGGAGTTGATACTACAGAGGCCAGAAATCGGCAGACTGCTTTCTTCCCTTTGGTTTTATGTCATTACTTCAATCTTCTTCTTCTTATTTTATTTTTTTTTTTTTTAACGACCAGGGAATACTACTTAATGATTACCCTCTCCCTACTCTTTAAGTTCAGTTTTCAGTTTATCAACAGTCATCTTATTTAATCTTATCACAATGGGTTTAAATGAATTTGTACAGATAGGTTATTATGCATTGGTTAAGACAGGGAGGGCTTGTTCTGCAACTGTATACCTCCAGGGTGTGATCATCTCCTTAGAGGCAGAAGAGAAGAGTCTTCTCATTACCACTTACAAAGGGCTAAATTTTATTCTGACGTAGCACCCAGATTGTCTGAATGAACCAGAAGCACAGGAGCTGTCATTAAGCTTTATCCACTTTCACTTGCTCCTGGTTTCTCCACACCTAAGTCGTGCCAGTTCCTTTTCAGAGTAAGTCTAATGAAGTCCTCCAAGAGACCACAGCTGGGGTGATGGTTTGTTTGACAGGGTAAGGGTTTTTCTCTCTATATTTCACTTTTGGAAAATTCCACTGAGATTAGCCTTGAGATATCTTCATAACTCATTTCACCATGAAATATTAAAAAAGAAATGGGAAGGAAGCCTCTAAATTCAGAAAACGAGCTTACATAGGAGGCCAATCCAGAAAGTTTTAGCTGGGTCAGTTGTGTGGTTTGGCAATCTTATGAAGCAGCTAGACTTTTTTCAGGGAGCAGAATGACTCACTGAAGAAGAGGCAGAGCTAATGATGGTTGAAAAGTTCTAAAGATGCCTTTTGTGTACAAACAAAATACAAATGCATTATATTCTGCTTTCATTTTATTAATTAGTCATTCATTATCCACTGCACTAACAGTTAAGCCTCTCTGAAGAAATTCTTAGTATTATTCTGTTCCTTTCTATTCATAAATACATCAGTCTCTGATTAAATGCCTGAATCATTGAACAGGTTTAGAGGATGCAACAGTCTACATCTTCACAGTGTGACACAAGGCTCTGATGAGAGAATTAAAGAATGTTCCAATGGACAAATCAGCTACCCACAGTGTGCATCCTCCGTGGTCTCTTCCAAAGTCATAATGGTTATGGCTCAACCTCAAATCAGTCTCCAGCACTGTCACAATATACGCCCCCCAGGAGTGTCTCAATATTCATAAGTCTTGGAACACACTGAGTCAGCTGTGCTAGAATGAAGCAAGTCATAAAACCCACCAACAATACATGTTTGCTAAAATCACAAGTTCTTACTTCAGAGCATTTTCAGATAGATAAAACATTGAAATTCTCACAAGCAAGGTACCAAATGGCCGTGTTAGTCTGGGAACACACTCAAATGGTCCAGTCTATTCTAATTTGGCTAATTTCTCCTAAAAATTTTAATGCTCTCCCCCATTTAACAAAATTAGGCAACATCTGTACAAAGCAAGGTTTGAATAACTAAGCATATGTTTTGCACACATGCAAATAAACTTAATTAAGAGTTGCACTCAGTCATAGGGGGAACTGACATAAAGGTATTGGACCAGAACTGAGAAATGCCATGTGTGCTTGGGTGCTGAACTCATACAATGCATATTTTGAACACCACAGAAATAATCTAGAAAGTACAAGTTGATAATAGTGTCAAGAAAACTGTAATGCAATCAAAGGGAATATGCTGATGGAAAGTACAAAAGTGCAAATATATCAGTCATCAAGAATTACTTGCTCAGCTATAGAAGATATTATTGCATCCAACTAAAACAGCATGGCCTGTAAGAATAACATCGGGTCTGTCTATAACCTTAATTAATAAATACTAATTTTCCTAAATTCATTCTCAACTAGTCAAAACCCTCCAAACTTCGACCTCCAGTTCCCCAGATGACCTGTAATAACTTTCAGATTGCATTTCATTTAACTGCTGCTGACTTGAAACATGAACAAGTTCTATCCTTCACACAAAAAGTGCAGAAATAGCTAAAAATGAGAATTGGAGAGAGAGCTCTCTTTACTTCTTTTTATAGTTACCGTTTGAATTTCATGCATTGCAGTAGCTCTAAGGCATTGAAGCTATTAGACCATTTTTAGTTCTACCTATTATGTGAGGTGTTTTAGAAGAACGAAAATCCTACTCAAATGTATTTAAAGATAAAAGCAAAACATGAAATACAGCATTTTGAATGTATGCCAGCATCTGCCTCAATGACATTCGTGAGCCAACTGCATTCTAAAACTATCATGCAGAGCCTGAATTCACAGCCTGAACCATCACAACAAAACCTGCAAGATTCAATGTATGCAGTTGTTTAATCTCCATTGTAGTCCTGAAGGATGACAATCATACATCCCGGCCACAGTGCTTCATTTTGTCATTAGTCACCAGCTTTTACCAGTCACAACAGTCTAGTACAAAGAGTGGCTTGACACTCAAATGGGGAAAGTTGTTCTAGAGGGAAGACCCTTAGTTACGTGCATGGTACTGAACATACTTGACCACCTGTGATGTATAATGGCTGGATTTTTATCTGGTGGGAAGTGGCTCTCATCAGTGGAATCAGGACTTAACTCAAGTTGAGGAATTGGTGTGTTCTTTTTTCTTATCTTTCACTTTCTCCCACATACACCTCCATTATCTTTAAAGTGTTTTAACTGCTTCTACTGGGCAGAGGAGGAGATGAGAAGCAAGGTAGTTTGTTGTCAGAATAATTGCCTTATTCTCTAATTGAGATGGTAGGTCTATGTACCCTCTCATTTAGGAAAGCAATCTTGAATTGCTGTTGAAGAACCAGCCCAAAAAGTCATCCAAATATATATAATGAAATATAAACCAAATGGGGTACATAAACCCCTCCAGCCTATTGCCTTTGCAGAGAGCCATTAATTCTTAGACCACAGTCATGGGTATTGTGTCCATCTCTGAGTCTGCAAACACTGCAATGCCTGCTGTGGACGTCTAGGGGATTAGGACATCCTCGTATAAATAATGCTGTTTAGTTTAGTACAAGCTCCTGAACAATGGGGAATACCCACATCAATGACAGACTCACCTAGCTGTTTATTTTCTTTGTATCTACTAGAAGCAAATGTTTATCTAATGAAGAGGTAGAGAGAGCCTTTTCTTTTTCTTTTTCCTGAATCTCTATCAGTATTTGAATTACTTGGGGACCTTTTCTACTCTATTTGTGTTTCCACTTATTTCGAAGGGATTTGGGGGTGCTAGTAATTTTTTGAACACTGTGCATAAGAGGAATGTGGAATTCAGACTTTGGAAACCACT
Source organism: Forpus xanthops (assembly GCA_032466535.1). Lineage (NCBI taxonomy): Eukaryota > Metazoa > Chordata > Aves > Psittaciformes > Psittacidae > Forpus > Forpus xanthops. The sequence continues at coordinate 3,972 of JASSUY010035906.1, forward strand.
CCTGCACAGAGTCCTGTGAAATCCAGCTGGAGACAGCCTTAGAAACAACTACTGTATATTAACATGCTACTAGAAGGACTACTTGTGATCCAATAGGCTACTAATTTTTTCTTATGTTTTCATGAAGTCTTAGTATATGGGTTTTACATAATTTATACACACTGTATTATTTTTAGTCAAAAGTATTTTTGCTTCAAGAAGCTCCCATAGGTTTGTGATTGTCCCTTTCCTCTGGGTTCCTCTTGCATCTCTTTACTTCTGTGTTGACTTAATACACTAATGACGTCTTTCCTGGGATACTTCCTTTACCTACATCATACATTTGTGAAGTGAGAAATTGAAATGTACAGAGAATCTAACAAAGATCAAAAGAATCAATGTCTTAAATTTCATCTTTCAGTACTGCTGTGCAAGTGAGAATAGGAAAGTGTCTTTGCCTGTCCACTGCATCAAGTGATTTTAGACATAAAGACCTTCATTCTGTAGATGTAGAAGAAAGATGCTAAAACAGATTTCTTGATAAAAACTATCATTCATTCTATTTCTCTAATAGAATAACATCTGTGGTTAGTTTTTTTGTTTTGTTTTGTGCTTTTTTTTGCTTTTTTTTTTTTAATAGAAGTTACATGTTGCTAAAATAAAAGCTGAAAAGATTTTTCAGTTTTCATTGAAGAAAACAGTTGAACTTTCACTTTCTTCAAAGAATCTCTGTATGTATTCCTGGCCATTTTCGTGGTTCTCTCTAGTAAATCTGAAGCCAGAAGATCAGTTGTCATGGCAACTGGCAACAGATGACTCAAGAAAACAAAATTAAATGTTGGCTTGATGTCAACAGCTAATCTAGTGTCCTGCCAACTGAAATCACAGTTAACACGAACCATGCCTAACAAGCTGTGATTTGAACAGAGTTGCAGCCAAAGATAGAGCTTCTCACCCCATGAACAGGAGAACATTTTAAAAACTGAAACTAATGAGGGGATCCAACAAGTCTGGAAACTTAAAAAAGCATTGTTTATAGTTGTTGAGTTGGAGCTGTAAGAGCCACAAATCAGAATTTCTTCTTTGACATCAAAATCATGAGATCAAATTAATTACCATTTCAAGATTTGTCTTAGCATTTTCAGAATCCATAAGACTGATTTGTACTGGGACACAGTCCAAAAATTGTTTCAAATTGACGTTTTAGTGCATCTGTTATCTAGAAATCCAATTCTTATACTATAAGCTGTTTTGCAAAGGAACATCTTTAAGCATATGATTTGTAGACTTGGAATTTAAATACATACTTTTTCTAAAGAACTGTATCTGGCTTCTTTGTCATCAGTAGACTTTAAGGCCTAACGGGCTACATTAAGGACTGTAAATCAGAGAATATATAAAAAATTGTCTTTTACATACATTGATGGAAAATAGAGTCTCAGTTAAGAACAATCCACTAATACTTGGCTCCTCCTAGTGACTGTTAAATTAGCCCATATGGAGTGTAATAGAAAATAGAACAGCCTTGAAATAACAGAAGAGTGTGTTTAGAGCTTGTTTACATAAACAGGGGCTATGAAAATCCATGCAGTTTAACTTATGAAAGTACAGTGGATTAATTCACTATTAAAATCTATATGGACATTCATGTTGAGAATTAAACTGATCTCGATTTAATTTAGCTTTAATTCTTTTCCAAAGTAAATGAACTTAAATCAAATTAAGATTACTTTGATTCTAGGAAAGAGTATTCGTAAAATTTCGTACAGTTTAATTAAGTCATTCCATGCACACACACTTACATAATTTGGATTAGGGTTTCTAAGCATTGTCATGTAAAAATGTCCTTAAGATGCCTGTAAAGGAAAACTTTTAGGCCGAAATATCTGTGTAATATGTACTGTATCAGTCTGCTTACTTCAGTAATTGTATAGTGATAAACTTCTTGGGTTTTTTTTTTTTGGGATTTCCACTACGCATTATCGCCCTGTTCTCTCCAGTGATGCTACATATTGTAGGCTACTGCACTGGGAACATTTTCTAACCTTAATGCTGTTTTGGTTCTTTGAACTATGTTCACAGTTACACCACAATTGTCTACTACCAGGATATGGTAAGCACAACCACTTTGAAGTTTTCTAAGTTTTATACTGTCAGTGTAGCTTTGTTGTCACTGGTGGATTTACAAAGTCTTCTTCAGAACCTATGACAATTCATTATCTGAAAATTAAAGCATTCTTTGTCTTGATATGTAATAAATCTGAGATACAATTTGCCTTTTTTCCATGTATAAAAAATATAGAGGCCTTCTGAGTTAGCATTTCTCATGTGTCTAGATCAATTCAAGGACAGGAATAAATTCATCTAATACTACCCAATGAGTCTCTATGTTTCAAGCCCATACTCAAAGGAAACATAAGTAGGCTAAACCTACACAGAAAGAACCTCTAGGTTTGTGAAAGACTACATACATCTGTTTAAGGGTGTGACAGTGTCTGTGTCAGTCTGTATATGAGGGGGCACACATGCAGTCTGTTACCTCTGACATCTTTCTTCTGTGGAAGATGAAGTTGAGTAGACAAGTAGAAAGAGAATTGCATTTCTGTTTTAACAATGCAATGCCCCAGTTAGTGAGCCTGAGATGTTGCAGACATCAGTAATCAGCTTCTGAAAAAGTTAATTTGTGGCTGGCTTTCCATGAAGGAAAGAGAGAGTTGTTCTACAGTATCATGTGTTCTGAGATTGTGCAATTGATCTATGTTCAAGACTGTGCCTTAAAGCACAGTTTAGCTCATATTTTGTGCATCGTCAATTCAGTGAAAAGTAGACACAAGTGCAGCGAGCAGTTCATCAGACTTTTCCTCCACCACACATACAGGTAGCTGCATTGTGCATTACTAAAAATTAATAATGTTACAAACTGTATCTCACATCTAACTCTTTCCATTATATTCCACACAGAATGCTCTATAAATAGTGTAGTTAATGAATAAAACTTAAGGCTTAGATTTTCATTTTGGTAAAATCTCCACTATCAGGATTTCTATTTCCAACAAGTGTTTTGTTGGAAAATATTAATTAAAGTGCTCTATATTTTTGAAGAAATTTTGACTTTGGAAGGAACAGAGGCTCTTTCCTGCGGGTTGTGCAGTCCTGAGCTGGCCTTGGTGCTGAACAACACCGGGATCTTCCCTGCCGTGTGTTAACCGGTCACTGGTGCTCCCAGTGCTAGAGAGAAGCGTATCTTTCCGAGGACGTATATCCTGTTGGTATACCTTACCCTTATTAAGTGATTAATAAAGATCCAGTCTCAAATTATTCTAGTAATTTTTGAGGGAGGCTGACGAAGAGAGGCCCAAAAGAATAGTCCAGGAAAGCATTATTTGACAAAAATTAAGAATGGTTTGGATTGGGAGGGAATATAAAGCTCATCCAGTTCCAGCCCCCTGCCATGGGAAGGGATACCTTCCACTAGACCAGGTTGCTTAAAGCCTGTCCAACCTCACCTTGAATTCATGACACGCTGATTTGGATCTATGTATACGCATGAAAATATTAGCCACTTTTAGTCCTCAGAGCAATGAAAACATGGTGTCAAGGCCTATGCAACATACAATATGCTCATATTAATTTGTTTAATGATTTATCTTGTATAGGAGGGCAGAAGTCCATATTTACAGAACTGACAGCAAACAAAAGCTGTACTCTTACAGCGTGTAAATTGTCTTCTCACTGATTTTTCTCTTGAAAGATCACAATTTCAGGTGAAAAGGCAGAAGAGATTGTGAGTAAAGGCTTGTATAATGTGAGAAGAGATAAGGGAAAATCTCAAAGGGAATTGCAATGCAGTGATGTTGGTTTTTTATATTGCTCTTTTACTTTCCTTTATGTTGGCTGTTGAAAAAATGCTCATCCACGTTTCAAGTGATAGGCCCTATGGGAATGAATGTTATTAGTTACAAGGGTCTTATTTCAACAGGTGAGAAGAGAAATACATATTGGTTGTGTATTAGGTAATATCCATTAAGCTTCCCTCAAAAATTTCTTTGGACCTCAAACTAAAAATTTCAATTACAAATGCAGAAATTCATCCCAAGAAGTTAAGTAATACAAGCTTTTGGTTATCAACAACTGCTCCACTTTTGCTGGTTGTATTTTTTGTACTGAACCAAAGAAAATGAACCTGACTTACTACTACTTGCTTTACAAGTTACCGTAGCAGTGTAAAGCAGTGGATAATTCAAAGACTTCTAAGCTTTTTGAACTTTGGTCAGGTGGAATTTTCTATTGTGCTTCAATGTTTCTGTCTGAAGATCAAAATCATACACTTAGGAAAGATGTAAAAATGTAGGTAAATAATTGATAGATGTGGACATGTATTTTATTTGTTAGAGTTACATAAACAGATCATAGGATCACAGTGTGATTCAGGCTGGAAAGGGTTGCAGAAGATCATCTAGTCCAATACATAGGTTGTTTGCGAGGAAGAGTTTCTAGACTCTCAGAGGATGCTATGGTTAGAAAATAAACTGAAATATGAAGTTATATCTTGTAATTGAAGAAACAAATGTACAGCATGGTTATGTTTCTTTTTTCTGTCAAACACCTTAGGATGAGATCTCTTACTTCTCTGGAAATCAGTGCCAGTGAAATAAAAAACGCAACGTTTTTCACTGCTTTTGGAATAGTACTTATGGCATAATCAGTTTAGAGTCAAATTATCCTGCTTTCATTCATGCAGCAATGGTTTGCTTTGTAGATAATCACAGCCACAGTCAACAGAAATATGAATGATTTAGTGACATGAGTGAGTAGTACTGGCAGAATCTGTCCTTTGCAGTAACTGCACCCTCAGACTCAGAATAGCTGAATATACTGTCACAGCAGCTGATGAGCTGTATCAATGCCAGCTTTAACAATTGATAATATTTCCCATCCACTGTATTCATTTACAGAGTTATAATGAGTATTGATAGGAAGATCTTGAGTTCTGACATTAGTGCAGTTGGAATGCTACATTTATCATCCTTCACTAACGCTGTTAAGACTAGGCATAATGATTTCAATAATAGCCCAACATTACACTGAGTGGCTTCTGTTTGACAAACTGTGAAATGGCGCTAGCAATGGCATACTGCTGAAATGATCATTTCAGACCCATGTAGAACAGATATTGTAACTACGTATTCCCCACTGGCTAAATTATGACTCTAGAGATTTGACTGTTCTGGGAACAGGCAGCAGCTATTTATTCCTCACTTTTCAATACAAGGTACCTAATCTTCTCTTCCCTCTTATACTCACAGGGTAACAGAGAGTAGTTAGACAAGTTTACATATAGAAGATGTAAGTACAAAAGGAAAACATACTCAAATTCTCAGTCTTTCACCATTTTGCTGTTTCCCTCTTACAGTAATTTTTGGGTTTGGACAGATTTTGTACAATTCAGTTGCATAACAGCCTTTCAGTGAACCATTAAATTGCTTACACATACCACAGATTTTTATGACAGATGATAAAAATAAAAATTGACAAAAGACCTTATTGAGGAAATGAAAGGGATTTGTTGCCACATTTAAACACCCAAGTTATCCTAATTAAGACTGATCAAGAGACACAGGGATAGTGGTGTATGAATTTTGTAGCCTTTAAAATTACTTCTTAGGCTATTTCAAAGCTACTTTAAACTAAAAGGGGAGATTCTGGCTGGGTATGAGGAAAAAAATATTTAACAATGAAGGTGGTAAAACACTGGCACAGGTTGCAGGGAGAGCTAGTGGATGCTACATTCAAGGCCAGACTGGATGTGGTTCTGGGCAGCCTGAGTTGAAGATGTCACTTTTTATTGCGGAAAGGTTGGAGTAGATGACCTTTGGAGGTCCCTCACAACCCAAATTATGCTATGATTCTGCTTTCAGGAATATATTGGAATATCTTATCTCTCTTTCTCTACTAACTATAAAATCAATTCCAAATTAGAAAAAGTTACAAATATTCATTACTGAAGTAGTAATAAAGTACTCTGAGCATGTTAATTATTCAAATGAAAAGGCTTTCATAAAAGAGAGGGATTTCTTCAGGTTCATAACAATAGGAGAATAAATGTTTCATTCTACTGTTCTAAACCTAATCTCAAAGTTTCTGGGTTAAAAGACTAGTAATTTCCAATTTTTATGAATATGCCTTTTCTATAGGTGTTCATAGAATCTAACAGAAGAAAGTCTCAAAACTGAGTCAAGCACATTGTATGGATATTTAAGAAATACTGAATCATTTAAAAACTGTTTAAGAGGCATTCCTCAAATGTCAGTTTTTCTTCAGTATATTTTAAAAAGTCTACTGACTCTATTTGGAGAGTTCTAAAATTAGCACTCTGATATATAGATAGATTTTAACACCATCATTTTTTTTTGTTAAGAAAACAGGAGTTGGAAGCAGAACACCTTGGATTTTCAGGAGGTAACCTAGCCAGTTTGCCCCTGCCCACCCCTTCCTCAATGGGAAACAACATTTTCATTTTTCAATGCCAAGTTCATGCTATGTCAACTGCTCAAGTCATTACCTTGTAACTTTGACAATTTTATCTGTTATTGGAAGACTTTTGAATAAACTGAACAATAAAACACCGGAAGACAGAATGGTGCCCAGCTTTAATGAAAGGGACTATCATTTTGTACCAGCAAAGAAAATCTTATATTTTAGATGGAATCCGAAGGCAATGTATGATCTCAGAAAAAAAATTAATGTCTTCTAACACAGAAGTAAATCAGCAGCTAAAATGTAGACTACTATACCCAAAACTGTTACCATGTGCTCATAATTTTACATGAAATATTTACAGTGCTTTACTTGAAGTGTGTTTGCTAAGGAAAGCTTAAAAACCCCTTTGTTCTCCAGTACTTAGAGAAGACCAAAGTGTATGAAGGGAGTTCAGATCCTCAAAGAGATATTTTAAAAAAGCATGAATTCACTGTAGAGATTATTTATTCCTGCAGTGTAAGTTACTGGAGGTGCTTTACATCTGAAAACATAAAATTGAGAGTTCTGAGACTCAGGCAAAACGGCAAGCTTCAAGTCTGGGTTGTGCTGAGGATGAAAAGTTCTATTCTATTTGTGGCTTTGAAAAATGTGAAGTTGAGCCATTCCATCTTTCGAGGAATTTTGTCCATCAGCAAGAATACAAAACATTGACTTTCTCAGTATGTTCCTCCATTTGTTTGCTCAGTCCTGTACCAAAAGCTTTAACTTGCCTCAGTCACTGCAGTCAGTCTCAGAAGTCCTCCAACATTACCAGTGTGGCCATGACACAACCCTTTGACTAGTTAACAATCAGTTCTGTTGGCCTAAAGAGTAATGATTCATATGAACTTCTAAACTAGGAAAGATAATTTTTATTTTTCAGCGAAACATTAAAGAAGCTTTTGCCAGATTTTCCATATTGTGTGCCTAAATTTCAAGTATTTAGAAGCTTTAGCAAATGTGGTTTTAAAACTCAAAGCAGCGCATTTGTTTGCGTAAGGGATCTCACTGACAGATGAATCCTATCAACCTTGTTAAGAACAAGGACTTACATTTAAGAATGTTTAGGAACTTTGCTGTGTCAGATTCTTTAAGTTTTAATAGATATTTTGCTTAATATTTTTATTTACATGTGAAACTTTTGCTTAATATTTTTATTTACATGTGAAACTTAGGTCTTCGGTTGCCATAGCTGTTCCCAGAACATGAGTAGTAGGGATGAGTTCTGTACTCAGAGTGATGAGACAATCATCGCCATTCCTCTTTTTATTAGCTAAGAACTTTAATACAAGCAAGGAAGCACGCTTCTAGATGCTTTTCCTTGTTTGACTTCATCTTACACTTTTCCCTTCTTTACTTTATTTATCTGCCCAATTTTAACATTCTTCTACAGCCTTTCAGTAACAAGCTGAAGAGACTTACAGAATGACTCAAGATCCTTCTTTCTGTCATGATACAACACAGACAGATCACTGGACTTGCAGCACATGCCTGAGAGATTATAACGGGAAGAACTTATTGAATAACTTATTGAATAACAAATAGATTAATGGACAGATACTGATTGATGGGTCAGGATAACATTTACTAGAAAACTTCTACTAATACTAAAAAAAAAAAAAAATAACATTTTTTTTCAGCTTGTCATTGCATTTAATTCTCTAAGATAGTTAATCTTTTGCCATCAAAAAGTAAAGTTCCCAAATTTCTGGGCTTTAGAAGAGAATCAGATGCTTCTGAAATGAAAAAGTAATACTCAGAAAATGTAAGGAATCCTTGGCTAGAACAGATATATATATGTATGGTTTATATATATATGGATAGAAAAAAATTGACCTATATTATGCAATTGACACTAATTAGAAGGCTCCCAGTGATGTTAATAGTCATTGAAACAGTACTTCATTCAACTTGCTCCTGAAAGTACACCTCAGGGAGTAACAGGCTTTCCATTGAAGTCTTGTGTATGACTGAAAGTCTATGCCTCTGTTTTACATATGTTCATTGAATTAAAGTAAATCACTCTTATATTATCCGTGTTCTTAGTGGACTTTTATCAAAACAAGCCGTTTACCTGAGTTGCAGTGGGTCATTCAGTCACTGACTAGGCTATGCTGGAAAATAAATGTGGGCAGTTGTAGAAGATGCTTACGAAGGCTCAATGAGAAAAAGAAACCTGTTATTTAAAAAAATATTTCCCTTTAGAACTGAAAAATCAGAACTTTGGAACATGAGTTTAATGCCCAAGATTTCAGTCTACTACAGATGCAAAATAATACTTCTTGTTAGCAGGGAAATAGCATTTCTGAGCAGCCAACAAAATGCTGAAGCAGCTGTAGAATGAGATTCCAACAAAGAACTGTGACTAATGATCAATTTGAAAGCGTACAAGAAGTCCCATACCTGTGCTTTTGGCCAGCTCTGTGCAAACACCTGAAAGACTTTCTAAAACAAGAACTGGTTTTCACTTTGATCTTATTTCCTGTATCATCAGCATAGAAAACTTGAACAGAGCAGTCATTGTGGTTTTAAGTCTGCTTTTGCCTTTATGCAAGAAAGCCAGTGTTTTTAAATTTAGATGGTAATAATATGTTCCCTGTGACAAAATAACGTACAAAACCATTGTGAAATATGGCTTACTTGAAGCTGACAGCAATGCAGCTCTTCACTGAGAGTCCTCTCTTGTTCCTTTAAAATCTAGAGCATCTGCCTTTCTAAAACACTTCAGTGTTAAGTCTCCCTAATGAAGGCATTTAGGATTGCAGGAAGAAAAGACTTTTTTCTGTGTTCTGGGAAGTATGGTTAAGACTGGGTGGGGAATAATATGAAATTTGAATATTCTAGGAAAAAAATAGTAAGGGAAAAGCCCAGAACAGGCTTTCATTACTGTAATTTAAGATGGAATATTTTCAACCAGTGCTGAAGCAGTTTGCTGACAGTGCTAGAAGACAAAATTGTCTTGGGAGAAAGGAATCACAGGTTTGATGTGGCAGCTGACCAAAAGTTACAGTGGGGTTAGAGGCACTTTAATGAACAGAACATCTCCATTGTATTTGTTTCTGGTGTCTAGAGGTCTTCTCCAGCATTTCCAATTAAAAACCTGTATTGGAAGCTTCTTCTACAGGAGAGGGGGAAAAAAAAAAAGAAACCTTTGCCACAGAGAGAAGTTGATTTGCAGATATTCATCTGGTTCTTCATTTAGAAAACTGAGTCCAATTCTGAGCATTACGTGGGTTTTCACAGTTGCATACAGATACTATTAATGATCCAGGCGCCTGTCAGTGAAGATATGATTTTTGTGGTTAAAATAGGAAATGCATTCATCTGTTTTACATAATACAAACAGATCTGGATGGAGCCCAAAGGGTCCATCCTTGTATTCCTATGCAGCTTGAAAAGAAAAAAGTGAAGGAGTTTCAAGGGAGAACAGTAACAGAAGCTGAAAGGAAATAACTGTTTTCTTCCTCAGATTGAGCTGCTGCATTCTGTGTGCACCGACCAACTGCAGCACTCAGGGGTAAGTAGCAAGGAATAGCAGACATGAATAGAGAAATGGATAAATACTTCCCGCTACTGATGACTTATTTTGTTAAACTGCTCTATCATATTTATTTGGAGTTTAAACTGAGGTGAGTTATTATATTTATTTATTATAATATTAGGGATATTATTTGCCCTAAAGCTTTGGGGATTTTTGAGGTATTTCTCAGATTCTATATTGAGGCTGTATAGCTAGTTTTTAACATGAAGAAATTAGAAGTCCTATGATACTTTGCTTGTGATACAATATGCCAGAATGTGTTCTCTCTGTGATAATTAGGAATATAGGAAAAAAAATTCCTCTGGCTATCTTTTAGCTGAAAAAGTAGGATTGTTCTTTGATACCTGGTGCTTGCAAATCATACATTTTGCAACCATGAAGGCATTCCTCCAAAACTAGGAATCGGTGATGGTGGTAGATTAATTTCATAAGTGTATGTTACACAGGCTTCATTTCAATATTGATATATTTGCTTTTTCAGTAGAGAGAGGGATTTATGTCACTGTTATGTTGCAGAGAAGGTGGGGGTGGAGCAGGGAACAGGGAATGTTTTCCACTGCAAGTGTCCCAGTGCTTTTATTTGAGACATGATTTGAGCCAGCTGGTCTTTCCTCCCGCCACTGCTCAGAAAAAGAGTTTCTCTAAAAAAGCCAACAGTGTAAGTTTATTTCCATGAAACATTTAGGTCTTCTCAGCTAATCTAACAGTTGTCCAGAATGCCTATGATTGCATTTTGCTATATAGTTTGAAGATGCCAAATGTTTTTATACTACCTAGTACTTAAGATATTAATGTATAGTCATTGTCAACCTATGACTGAAAAAAAGACAAACCTAAACAACCCAAACAGTTGAAAAGCAAGGTATAATTTTGCAAAATAGGAACTTTTTCAGTCATGTGTAAATCAACATTTTAAAGTGTTCAGAGGGAGATTTCTCGTGCCTGGTGAAATTAAATTCGCACTCTTGAAAATAAAGTCAACAATTCCCTTCCTCTCTCACTCTTCCTACACATTATTCATCTGACACAGTGAAAAGCTGTTCTGTGGTTTCCACACAAAAGCAAAGTAAAAAGAAAGCCAACGATGTTTTAGTTAAATAACCATTCTTCAGGATCCTTTTAAAGCACAAAACAAAATGTCCTCCAGATACTGAGAAAACATCATACATGTAGTTTCAGATAATTACATGTTCTATACTGGTAAGTCACTATATAAACAGCACATTAAGATTTTAAAGGCAAGCACTAAAAAATTATGAAATGACAGAATTCTGGTTGCCTGTGCAACCTTCATTTGGCTCCTTGTACATGTGCTTTATGATGCAGCCTTGAAATGCATGTTCATACACAATTTTCTCCAGTAATGTATGAAGGTAGAACATCTTTTCTTTAGTGCCTGTCACTACAGTACCTGCTCCACAAAAGCTCTGAGCGGTATGGGTTGGTGTGTCCACCTTACATAGCTAATGAGTGTGAGAGCATCAGAGAGAAGTTTAAAAATACTAATTTTGATTGCCTCACTTGAGACATGTATACAATCATTTTCCAGAACCACTGAACAAGGCACCATTTTATATGCTTAGAAAATAATGCCTACTAAATTCTGTTGTAATACCTGCCTACCTGAAGATTTGCATGTCAACTGCACTTTAAAGATGAACACCCTGTGTAATGACTTATTCCATTCCCCCATGAGCAACCCGGCAGGGGTAGGAGACAACCCACTTTTCCAAGGCATTCTTCGTCTACTGTTACCCACATTTCCCTGACCCGTTCACAACTTTTGCAGCAAAGCCATAATACAGTTTCTCAGTGAATGACTACAGGATATTGCATTAAGAAGATGTAGCCAACAGTGTGTGTGAGTTTTAGAAAAGACTTCAGAATATAAGCCAGCCCCAGACCTTTCTCCACACAGATCAACATCACTGTTTCAGCAGCAGTATTTCAGCCAGTAGAATTACTTCAGAGAACCACAGCATAACTGAACTGAACCAGCAGATAGGAACAAATGTAAAACTTTTACCATCACCCATCGTTGTTTTCCAATAGAGAAACAGTGCTCCAAAATCCTGGATTCCATTTGAAGCTCTGGGCAAAAGCATGCTTTAACTTTTTTTCCTTCCTTTTAAACCTCACCAGCTGAGTTTTGTCTCTATTGAAATTTTGGCTCCAGATCTTTCTCTCTTTCTTATTTCTAATCCTACATTCACCATTCCCAGGCACAATTTTTCTCCTCTTAAATCTAAGCCTGAGACAGATTTTTAGGACATTTGCTTTGAAGGCAAAGCTAATTAAGAAGTTGTTCTGCCTTTAGCTATTTGTTTCCACTCTCACATGTAGTTCGTCATCCTGCACTCAGCTGCTTATCCTAAATTTTTGCTCACTGAATGGTTTCTGAGGCAATGTTGTGAGGTGCAGCACTGAAATAACCCATCTTATTTATTTATTCTTTAAAAAAGAAGTAAAGGGTTAAGGAATCTCTCAGTGGCTTTTGGGGATAACATCTTTTTCAACTAAACCCAGATAAAGTATTTTAATCTCCCTTTAAATGAATATGGGTTTTGCCATTAGATTTAGACTGTTAGTCAATAGATTGAACCTATGATGTGTAATTCTTAGCAGCACCAATCTTCACACCTGTAAATAAACCATAGTAGCTATGTTGCAAGCATTAAATGTTGTACACAAGTGCATGCTATGACAGCTATATTATTATGATATTATGAGTTGATAAATTATACTTGATTAATTTATGGATCTCAAACATGTGGAAATATTTTGTCCACCACCAACCCCTTGTTCTGCTGGCAATTCACCACTATTTTGCAATTATAAAGCAACTCCGAGTTAACAGAATGTGATTTATGTAGGTTTTAGAGGACTGAAAAGGAATTGATTTATAGTAGGTCTCATACGGGCAACATCATACTCTTTACTTCAGCATAGTCTTGTCACAGAGACAATTGCCCAATACAACTTCAGACTTGAGTGACTGGAACACTCCTCACTGTCCTTGTGGTGTTAGAGGAAACAAATCTCAGCTGAGAGTGGGTAGAAGATTTCCAGTTTTGTGTTAGCATTTTCCTGGTCTGTGGTTTTGACCTGAACACTTAACAGGCACTTGTGGTAAAGAGAGCGGAGTACAAAGCTGTTTGGAGGAAGAAATCTACTAACCTGGAGAAGCAGAGATGTTCTTCTTAGTGAATGAATATAATCTGAAATCTAATTAAGTACATGAGGTATGAAAATCCCAAAGGCCCATGTGGTGAACTGAATTACATTGCTCTTTGATTTGCAGCAGTCATTTACTGCAATTTGCCTTTGCTGTTTCTAATCTCCACAAGAGATGTCTGAGAGAGAAAACTTTGCAATGGTTTGACATTTTACATCCTCTTTTGCACTTCTGAATAAAGACTCACTCTTCACTGAAGCAGCTGGTAAGGAACCTAACAGTGAAAATGCTTTAACTGAATTAGATGACTGACTGATCTGATTTAGGCAACAGTTTGTACTATGACCTGGGAAAAATTCCTCATTGTTTCCAAGAATTTAATGGGAAGGTTTTATTTTACTTTAAAAGTGTTAAAAATTACAGATTTTTTCATGGCACAAGAAATCCTGTTACTGTGCATTTTAATGTCTATGAATGTGCTTCCATTTGATGTTTTTTTTTTCCTTGTTTTTTATGGGTGAGTCCTGTGGGAGATGCTCAATAGACATAAACACTAGTAAACTGATTTCATAAGACTTGTAACAATTTATAAAACTGATTGTGAATCTGCTCTTGAAAAAGTATTTCTAAAAGGCTTAGATTCCTGTGGTAGGAAAGTTTTGTGCTTACAACATTGGGCTAAGAAAAGGATCTATTCTATATCCAATTCTTCAAAACTTCGGAAAAATCATTAAAATCTGTGCCTCAGTCTGTCTTGTAAAGTTTGCCTGATGCCTTCTTGAGCATTTAAATTGCAACCTCTTCAGAAAGATACTAATTTATCTATTATTTCCCTGGTAGTTTCTACAGCAAGTTGCAGATCTGCAAATTTTACAGAAATTATTTTTGAATTCTAAGAGGCTAGTTTATAAAAAATTATTCTTTATTGGCACAATCACAGGTCCCATCACTGTAGATAATCCTGAGCCATATACCAATAAGGGCTTCTTTGCTGTGAGTAGTGATCACACAATAATCACGTTAAGTCAGAGAGCTAAAACAAGAATGAAGATATCAGAGCTACTAGCAGCAAATGTAAATTTAATCTTAAGATAAAAGCATATCAAATGCACCCAAGTGGCTTATTGCCAGAGATGCTAATTAGAAAAAACTGTATTATGCACACAGGCATTTGTTCCAAATGGCTCTTCAGGGATCAGGTTAAGGCAGTGTTTCTCCTGTGTGGTTAGTTCTTGTTTTCAGAGGTTGTTAATATTTGCATAACCATCTCAGTAAAAAAATGTCGAGTGAATAAAATAGACTTAAATGTGGCTCTAGAAATGTCAGTTTTCCGTGAAAGCAACTGGCAAGACTTGAGGAGATGAAATTTTAAGGAAAAGCTGTAAATTACCAAAAAGTATCAACTGCCCTAATACACCCAGAATCACTGCCTCTTCAGTACAAGTCATAGGGATAAATAATGTTAGACACAGTAAATGACTGCTTCATCAAACAGCTAACCTCAGAACCCACCAAAGAAGATACCATTCTGGTCAGCACTCAGTTCAAAAGGGTTTAAGTGGGTAAGAGCCAAGATACTATTGTGGGGGGCAGGAGGTGCAGTGCACCCATCATATGGGTACTTCACCTCTAGAAAAGGGACTATATAAAAATGTGATGATTAGGAAAAAAGGAAATCCTAAATTAGTCCAAAAAGTCTACAAGATGCCTGTACCAACTTAGATAAAAAAATAGTATATTCGAAACACAGGTGAAATATATGGCTAACTCAGGATAAAGTTGTCCTAAAATACCATGGATGGCAATGGGAAAGTTAAAAGGATACTGTAGGGAAAAGGCTGGCATTCCAAAATTAAAGCTTCCCCAGATGAGAACAGCATCACCTTAGAAACTCCGTGCATCTGTCTCATTTCCTGCTCTCTAGCGCTGCACAACCCTGCCTAAAACAATGCTGAATAGCTCCTGTTGCAGGGAAGGCATCCTTTGGCAAAGCAATTGCCAGGAATGTCCTCTTACACAGACACCCATCCATTGTCTGACGAATCCAATGGGCATTGCAAAGGATAGCTATATCTTTCACAGTGAGTTAAATTACTTGCATCTCTTACTCAAAGAAGATAAATGAAGCCCAGAGGGAGCAAAGGGGTTGCTCAAGGCCACCAGACAAGTCAGCAGCAGGACTGCGTTAAGAAAATATAAATCAACAGTACTCCTAGGTTTGGTATACCTTGGTCTAAACACACAGACAGTCTTTATGAAAAGTGGAGCAAGAAGTGCAAATAGTGTCCAATGTATGGATAATTGTCTGAACCCCCCTCCCCTACACACACTGAAGTGCAAATACCATAAAACATGGGGTAGAATCCTGAGCTGGGAACACTGAGTGTATTGGAGGAATAATTAATGTTTCCAGGTAAGGATTTGCTGAAAAAACAAGTGAGCTGCACCTTAGCAACATTTTTTCCTGATATACCCACCAAAGCTAGTCCTGCAATGAACCACTGTCAGTCATAGCAACACCATAATTATATTTGCTAAGCATTTAGCAACTGTGTTGCTGTATGTCATTACAAATAAATAATGCATTTTTGAAGAGACAAGGAAGGCAAGTGTGAATGAGGAACTGGTTAAAATCATTTCGTCTGGTTGGCAGAACAGCCAGCCTGGGTGAGGGTGCTCCAAGCTGTCATTGGGGACCATCATAAACAAAGCAGCTTCCAGCCCAGAATATGCTGAACAATTAATTTTGTCAGAGAGCTTTCGCTTACTAGAAGCCAAATGAACAACACAAACCTTATAGTACAACAGCATCCTCAAAGAAAAAATGGTTCATTATCTTATTAGGGAAATAACATAGATATTAGTAGACATCAGCACATCAGCTGAGAACAGCCCGACTTTTCCAGCCAGGACAGGTGAGCAGGGCAGAACAGTACACAGGGATCCCTGCACACACAATTTCAGCGTCCTGAACTACAGATTTGTCCTCCTGCAGGCTCTCTTTGGCTTGTAACACTGCTCTTTGGATAGCCATGCTGCCTGGGGAGGCCCATTACTTGTGAAGACACCACCATAGCCATTACCCACCCTAATGAGCTATTTCCCAACTGGTCATGACTAAGCCACACAAGCTGCGGGAGCTACACTGATGATATATTGTAGGATAAGTTGATGGACGGTCAGGGCAGTTTCACCACATCTCGTCTGCCTCTTATGCAATGCAAAACCACTAAGTTCTGAGAAAACGAATCAATGTACCTTGTGCCACAGAAGCTCCTGGAAACACCTCTTTGCTTCTTTGCTCTGCACTTGCCCTGGGCTCTTACTTCCATTGTATTACTCAGGGTCCCTAATCTCCTAACGGATCAGAATCAGAGGAATTCTTGCTCTCCATTCTGCAATGTAGGTGCATGTGGTGCTTTATTATGCCTATTCAGCCTGTCTGTAATGTACTTGCTCTTGTATATCTAGCTCCCGATTTACAGAGAAGTTGTGCATGCAGGTGCATCAGGCCAGTTTATATGTACAGCTGTGAATCTACCCCATGGGCACAGTTATGACAATTATGCATACAAGCTGATAATGAAAGAACAAAAATATCTAATTAAACATGAATTTGCTATTATGCAGCAAGTAGAACTGTATGAGTTTATAAATAGTGTACACAGCTCTCCCTTGCTGGATGACACAGGATTACTTCTGTGAAATCGCTGTAAACCTTTGAAATCCCTGCAAAATGAAGCGCCACCAGCAAGGATAGAAGCAGATGACAAAGACAGAAGGAACATGAGTAGAAACAGTTGTAATTGAGATATGAGACTGGCCTTATGAACAGAAAGCTGAATTTTAACCAGCAAATTTGAACTGCAAATGCTATCTCCCATTACTTAAACGCATCGTACCACCATCCCTTCTCCAACAGCATTACCTTCAGAAATGTCTCAGGTTTAATAGATTATCTGACATTTAAAAATATGAGTGAAGAGAACTGCTAATATAGTTAGATTGAGGAGCTTCATTTTGGTCATCTCTGCCTCTAGTTTCATCTTAAAACATTTAGTAGCAGCTTCATTCCACTTGGCTTCTGTGAAGTGGGAATTTTAACTTATTTATGCTGATGAGGACCTTTTCAATATCCTCTTCCCCTTTTGTCGCCATTACAGAGAAGAGGGCAATGATTTTTAAAGGAAGCAGATTTTTATCTAGAACATGCAAAATTAAAAAGATAACAGAAAACACAGCATAATTCAGTTTTACATAACTCTAGAGACCTAGTTAAAGAATACCTGTTAATGGAATAAAGTTTTCATACTCCGCATTTACAAATGAATGTATTTCAGGGAATATATAGTCCTAAAATGTAAAATCAGAGTCAATTTCAAATGTAATGTAATGAAATGGTAGAAACTTGACCTGATGAAAGCAGTGATTTGTTTAAACACCCCATGACTTGTTAATTGTACAACAAACACTCAGTTTCACTCAGTATGCTGTAGTTGAAGCAGAAAATGCCACATGTGACTTATCTGACCGTTTCTTGTAATATTTAATGCAGCCAGCCCCCTCTCAGCATTTTGCCTCTGATTAATCCAACTGTAGTGATAGGACATGGGGAAATGGGTTTAAACTCAAACAGGAAGCTCAGGTTAGATAAAAGGAAGAAGTTCTTTACTGTGAGGGTGGTGAGGCACTGGCAGAGGTTGCCCAAAGAAGTAGTAAATGCTCCATCCCTGGCAGTGTTCAAGACCAGGTTGGACAGAGCCTTGGGTGACCTGGGCTAGTGTGAGGTGTCCCTGCCCATGGCAGGGGGTTGGAACTGGGAGATCATCAGGTCCTTTCCAATCTGAACCATTCTATAAGTCTGGGATTTATAATTTTGCTGTCAATTATTACTTTAAAATTAAAACAAAGGTCAGCATTCATTCATGCAAAGCGTAGGTTACTGCCATTCCATCTTCCCTTGAGGCTACTTGTGCCAGCTTTCTCCACACATTTTAGCATACCAAAGTCCTTCAGATCCCTATTCTTCAATTCTTTCTACAGAAAGTTCACCCCCCTCCCCAGAAAATCTTGAGATTTTCTTGGAAATCATGTAACGTAAATGAAACCATGCGTTATTGAGCCTTTATGACTCACTTTACCAACCTCTTTGGAATAACCACGTGGGCCAGCAAATTAATTAATTTCTATTATCTATTTGCAAAATCTATTAATGGCTCTTCAGAAGAAATAAGTTCTGTCACTCACAGAAAACTGAACTGACAGACCTTAATGTTATTTTTGCAGCACTCTATTTTTACCTAAAAGTAGATCTCAGGCTATTGCAAGATTATCCAGGCACGAGCACCAAGTATAGCACCTAGGCATCACTTTGGAAGATGAACAGATCTGAAATATTTGAAACTTCAAGAATGCAAACTTCTGATTTTCACGCAATAGTAATAACAAGCAATGGACTCTTTCTGTCCCTGCTTTACCAAGCCACAAGTCTTCTCCCTTATTTTCAGTGCCAGAGAACTAGGACTGTGCCTATTTACATGGCACAGGTCTGGTGCACTTTGTAAGATGTACCTGACGTTTTCCACCTGCACTGCTACAAACAGCTGCCCAAAGTGGAGAAAAAAATCAGCAGGAGCCTCTCAGCCCTTCCATTACCTCAGGTAATGACAACTTTTCCCTGTTTTTCATATTCCTCTCAGGAAGATGGAAGAGAGGTGATAATTCCCTTTCAATACAGCATTTAACAATCATCTGGAAAGCGATAAATGCAGTAC
Organism: Forpus xanthops; assembly: GCA_032466535.1. Lineage (NCBI taxonomy): Eukaryota > Metazoa > Chordata > Aves > Psittaciformes > Psittacidae > Forpus > Forpus xanthops. Next base: position 22,960 of record JASSUY010035906.1, read on the forward strand.
TCCAGGGAGATTTGCACAGTGAAGCCTAATTATAATGTATAAAATGAGACAGCAGTGCAACAATCTGAAAGCCCAGAGATCTTTGAAGCTGTGTGAATAACTGATATTTTACTAGGCTGGCAGTTCTGAAAAACTATTTTAGAATTTTCCATTTGAAGGAAATGCTCAGCATTCCACACTTTGAGAAACTGAAGTTGAAACAAATGGTTTCATAACAGAAATATGAACCAGAGTTTTTTTCTGGTGGTGCAGGGTAAGGATACTCTTCAACTCAAAGTGTCACTGAGAAATTTTAGCCCAAATATTTTCTCCAGCTCTAGCTTTTGCTGCCTTAAATGAACTGACAGCATAGGTAAAAAGCCTTTGGATCGGCAGAGCTGTCAACTGTCACTATAGTGAGCATCACATTTGGAACTGGGGATTATAAAATTCTAGAATCGGGAAGTTGCAAAAAAAATCTTCAGTTTTCATGCAAAAAGCTGAACCTTTTTTTAATCTTCCTAGCTGCAGGCAAGGAATGAGGAGGCAGCCATTAGGCTGGAGAGTCTTTGATAGCAAAACAAAAGCCAGAATCAATCCATCAGTTAATCAAGCTTGGTATTCTGGATCTCTGACTCATGTTTTTAAATAGGTTGAGGCAAAGAAATTGGGTTTGGCCTTCCTTAGTCAGATATTTACTGTGAATATGCATTTTGTGATTATTCAGAAGGCAATTTATGCCAAAAGACACACCGTATTATATTATTCCATGCATTCAATAGCATGGCAACTTACCAAATGCCATTATGAATGCACTGAAGTAGCTGGAGTTAACTGTCATTTGCACAGATAGCAAGACACAAACATGTATCTCTTGTTCCATAACTACTGAAACACATTTTAATGCTTCTCCCATCAGGCTACTCTTCCTTTTTGGAGTAGTTCATTATTCAGTATTCAGAATTCATAATAGAAGGCAATACACCCATGAATAACATTTGGATTTTAGGGACCTTCTGTAAATGGTGGACTAATATACAAATGACACACAATGCACTTTATTCTTGTAGACATAGCTCTTGCTTTTCTCTCAACTGGGAGTGGAGCTGGGCTCATCAGCAAATCAAGAAATAGACCTTCCCTCTGGCCTGCATGCCAGAAACCGCTTTGACAGGGGAGAAAATCCCAGGAAATTTTCATTGCTTATCAGTACACAAGTGAACATTGCTAAAGATACAAAACCATGCTTGGAAGATGCTTGTGAACGAAATATTGAACAGGGGTCTAAAAATGAACTCTAGTTATTCAGAGACTGTAGTGATAGGACAAGGGGTAATGGGTTCAAACAAACGTGAAGTTTAGATTGGATATAAGGAAGAAGTTCTTTACTGTAAGGGTGGTGAGGCAGTGGAATGGGCTGCCCAGGGAAGTTGTGAATGCTCCATCCCTGGCACTGTTGGCACTAGGTTGGAACTAGATGATCTTACAGTCCTTTGCAACCCTAACTATTCTATGATTCTATGAGAGTAAAGAGTGTAGTAAGAAAATTAGTATTATTGTAGAGGAGGAAAGAACTGTTTACTTTGTATGTTTCTGCTCATTAAAAGTGTGATTAAATTGAAGAAGGCAAGATGAGATAGACCATGTGTCATGTATTTCCAGTGATGACAGCCAGGAAGCATCATATTTGACTTCAAAATCAATTCCCCCATAGCTGTGCATCCTAGCAGAGCTTGATCGTATTAAATGTCATGCTAAAAACTATTGCTTTGCTGTGTTTGCATGAAGTAGCTACTGGTGCCATCCCATCTGTGCCTCAGCCCTCATTAGCCTCTGCTCATTTTCTACAGAGATTAATCTATTTAGAGAAAAATCATGGCAAGAAATTATGCTTGTATAGCAAGGTCTCATTCTGCAAATTGTGAGAGCTGTGAAGTTGTCCTTCTGTTTGCACTGAATCTAAGGCCGTGGTGTCAAAGAGATAATTAAATGAGTCTGCAAAAAGGCGTATATTGGCAATCATTAGCTTTTCCTTTGTAACTGAATGGTTACATGTATGCAGTCAGAACTACCCAAGAATATAGGCATTACATGATTGGTACACACATTGTGGCAACTACTGATCAAATGAGGTCTAAATATGCACACACTTCATGTACAGCTACATGATACAATCATAGAATCATAGAATACTTACGGTAGGAAAAGACCTTAAGATCATTAATTTCCAATGCCCCTGCCATGGGCAAGGACACCTCTCACTAAACCATGCCACCCAAGGCTCTGGTCACTCAATCCCACTATCTATGTCACTGACAAAGATGTTGAACAAGACCTGTCCCAACACCAGTTCCTGAGGGTCACCACTCATTACTGGTCTCCAGCTGGACATTGAGACATTGAGCACAACTCTTTGCTTGTGGTCATCACTGAAAGTACTTTCCTGTGATTGGCAGTGCAGTCATTCTCCACACTAGTCAAGTCTGTTTAGGGAACTAGAAGCTACATTATCCACTTGTGCACCTTCAGCTTCCACTCATTCGAGACAGAACTGACCTCACAGCTTCTGGATTCTTCCATGTTCATAGCAAGATAAGACACATCAGGCCACTGAGCAACTCTGGAATTTCCTTGGCCTGTGACTGCAGTCAGAATTTGCTGGGCTACAAGATTCAGCTAAAGAAGCTAAAAGGCAGAGAGCTGGACCACTGTTTAGAAGTGAAGGTTCTATTTCCAGCACTGACTCAAGCTGAGATAGGTCATACCACACATTTTATTTTAGTTTTCCTCTTTTGTAAAGCTTTTGGGTGTATATCTGTATAACTCAGCTGTTACATTAACACAATTGGAAAACATGATACTAATATATGATACTAAGCAAAGTAGGTTTTTTTATGCTTTTAACGACAATGGAGTATCCAGGGTAGTTTGTAGAACAAGATGCCAAGGACCACTTTACTGGAGAGTTTGTCTGTCTCAGAATGGCTTTACAGCTGTCATGGTAAAGTGAATTTGCTGAATGCCAAAGTGCATCGTGGAGTTAGAGAGTTGTTTTCCTTCTTAAATGGTCAAACCACAAGTTAAACCCTGTAGCTACCCTGGAACATTTTCAGCACATACAAGTTAGCAATTTGAAACAGGAACAGTTGGGGATTTTCACCTAGTTTTGCCAGTTTTGGCTTGGGAGATGCTTAACTGTCAAAGCTTTTCATTTTTAATGCTAAGTACTAAGTGCACAGCCCTTCTCCCCTTGCCCTTCTGCCACCTCCAGGGGAAGAGAAAAAGGAAAGAGAAGAGAGAGAAAAAAAAAGAGGAAACACAAATAATAATAAGAAAAAAAAAACAAACATGAAAAGAGAGCTCAAGAGCCCTTCAATGGGAACTGCAGTTCAACTCTGTTTACAATCCTTTCACCCTACATTTAGCGTTATGTGAACATTCAAGACAGCACTGTTAACAGATACCAAAATTTAACGTGTAACTTGTACCTTAACTTATTTTATTTGAAAGTCAGCATACAGTTGCATTACTGGGAACAGGTTGGAAACAGCATGGCTGAACTAGTCAAACACTGCAGTGGGCTCTGCAAGGGCACATCTGGCAGGTAGCTTAGTTGGATGTACAAGAGCTCTGATGCTGACTGTGCCACCCTAAAATCAAGCTCCCAAACCTCTTTCACTCTGACCTACATGGGAAGTAGCTATTTTATAATCAAATCCATATTACCAGCAGACTTCCTGATAATTTATTTTTTTCAATATGTGATTGTGTAACATAATGTATAATATTGCATAGATATACATATACTGGATCGATGTATTACGTAGAATACAGACACATATGGAATACCTACTGAATCTGGGGAAGGTGGAGCATGCATACATTTGTAACACATAAGCAAAAAGCCCAAAGCCAAAACCAAACGTGAGGAAAAGGATGGCGTGTTTTGCGCCAAAAATGGAGCTGCACTATATCACCCTGCTGCCTTTCTGGATGCAGCTGCACAGCACAGGCTCATGCCCTGTGAAAACTCTCTCCTTGCTGTTGGTGTAGCATGTAGCTGCTGTCGGAAGTTGAGGTCACTGAGCAGATGTGATGTGCACAGAGGCAAGAGCCACCACGTGATGTCTCATTTTGCTTCTTGCCACCCAGACCCCTGTGCTGGGGCGGCAGACAGAAATGTTCCATTAGTTTCACATCGCCTTCTGGCACTGACAGGCTCTGCCATCTTACAAGAGATTGATGGCAACACCAGATCTGTGCACCATGGCTTTTAACAGCAGTGCAGGTTTCAATCAGCTCAGGCATGGGCAAATGATCATATTTCTGTCAGATCAGCCAGAGCTGTGAAAGAGTTTATGCCAGCTCTGTCCTTTTTGTGCCAGACTGATGCCAACTACAGGAAGACAGACAAAGCCTGATATGGCATGAAGTACAAGTGGCACAGAAAAATGATACCTGATCCAGCAAAAAGCTTGCAGGAACAAAGCTGATAGATCAGCATTTTTTGAACTTACTTTACATGGCAGAGTAAATTTCTACTGGATCGGGACTTTGTATCATTGGACCATGATATTAAATGCCCTAAAGCTAGATAGAGTGGATGCCAGTCAAGACTATAAACCAAGGCCTACTTTGTGTCTGTATCTTCTAAGGGTTAACCTACCTTGTGGAAGAAAAGCTGTGTTAGGGTATCTGAGTTGCTGTATCTGATTCAGTGCCATGAATATATCATAGAAATGTATAGCTCCTCCTATCCAGCACCCTCCTTAGGTAGCAGTCCTTCTCAGAGCTCCATTTAGAGCACCTACTTATACAAATGCTACAGTGATATTTAAGCACCCTGGTTTGTTTGGGTTGCTCAGACATCTTTAGCAAAATACTTCACTGTACATTTTACAAATATCTCTTGTTTCTATTTCCTTACTAAACAAAAGAAAGAACAAAATCATAAGATGTGGTTTATATTCAGCTTTAAGCATTCTGTTTTGATTTTGGTGGTTTTATCGCAAATCACATGTTTTGGGTAATATGCGCCTGTGTTTTTCCAAATATGATCCCTGAGTGATCCCACCAGGAATGCACAAGACACGGAACTCTCAAAAGAAATCACTAGGATAGCACCTGGGCTGTGTGGTCAGCCAGTGAAGGAAATCACTGAGTGCCAGCACATGTCAGAGCAGTAAAGCCTAATGGATCAGGCGCCTGGAAGCAAGATAAGAGCTATTCAGTATAAAATGTCCTCTTTAAACTCCTGGGGAGGTATTCTGTTTGCTGATTTATTGTGACAGGAATTTCTAGTCCTGTGCCCACACAAAATGTCATCACAGCTAGTATCACTTTCATACCTCTGCAGGAAGATCACAGGGACAGGCTAACACCTGCTCTGCTAATCATGGGCCAGTTGGGCCAGGGTCAGGCTTCACTGCTCAGCAGCATGGGGAAGTTCTGCTGCTTCATTAGCTGTGCCTGTTTCTCTGCATGAAGAAAAACCTGTTTTTCACTGCTGTCAATGCAGTATCCTCAAATTTGCTTCCCTCAGCACTAAGGGACAAGGTGGGTGGGCTTCTAGCAAGTATGCACCACTGCACCCAACTGTGTGGAGAAAGGGTGTCTTGTCGATTATTCTGTCTTATTTCCAAATAAACATTAGAGCCATCATCTGAACTCATCATTCAAAGGCTATACCAACAGCCAGATGTCAGAATCATCATTTTTTCTTCTTTCAAGCTTTTCCCCAGTAGCTTTAAATAGAATAAATTTTCCGCAGGGAAAGAATCTTCTATTAATAGCATTAGATCATTTCAGCACTTGAAAGGAAGAAATTAGTTGAGGTTTTTTTTTACTTTTTATTTTAAAGTACTTTCAAAAATACTGTAAGTTCTTTTCTTGTGCAAGCAAGAGCATCCGCCTGCACAGCTTTCATTGCTGGGCAAAAAAAATTGTATCTTTCCCTGAATTCAAAACCCCCAAAATAGTGAATGAGACTATGTGAAATAGCTTAAAATAAACATAATCAAACAATCTGGTCCTATGTGTCAGTTCGTTCTTATTCTTTGATAATCTCATCTCAGTTGTTGAAACATACAGATTGCATAGGATGTTTGAAGATGATTGAAAGGACTTCTGCTTATCTGGTGCAGTGAACTGCCAATAAGAGGTGACGTTCCAAAGGGCAGTCTCAGTAATGTTCCTTGCTATATTTTTTCATAATGGAGAAAATTTGGCCAGATGCATTTCCGTGATCTCACATTCGAAGATATCTCCTCATTCATTTAAGAAAATGAGGAAAACAAGCCGCAGGCTTCTCTGCCTTCTCCAAATAAACTTTGTTATCCTCTTATGTAAAACGCTAAAAGGATATTCCAAGTGGCAAAGCTCTTTATACACAGCTTCACTTAAAAGCAAAAACATAAAACATGTTTTGTTCTGCAGTCACAGAAATTTCAGTCATTTATTGTAATGAATGGGCAATGTCAAAGGAACATATGGTATTTTTAGCTCTGCTTCATTACCCAATGTGGCAAACGAATCATGAATACTTGTAATGTCTAAAAGCTTTCTCTGAGAAAAAACCCTTTTCCTGCATAGTTTTGATTAAAGCCAGGCTGTTATTGTCCAGAGGATCAGTAAACTGCACTGAGCAGGAAGAGAAGGCTGCCTGGAGGGTAAGAGGTCAGATTTGTACAAATGGTGAAATGATAGCAAAAACTGGAGTTCATGTAAAAGCAGAATGTGCGTAGAGAAGAGGAAGGAGAGCCTAGTGAGAAAGAGAATGGAAAGGGAAATTACATCTCCGATGGGGAGAAGTAATTTCAGTGTGACAAACTTCTTGTCTGACCTTACGTTCAGTAATTTAGGACTGAAGCTTTATTTAGAGGCAGATGAGCTTGAGCTAATATGACTGAAACAGGGCAGCATAAGGCATAATAATGCCTACAAATGCTGTAGAGCTGACAGGCACATTTGATACCAATACCTGACCTTTTTGATATATTCTGCCCAGTCTAGACGGGCTTCAAAATATGAGGGATCTGACTTACTCTAAATGAAGTTTCAGAATGAAGAGTGGTTTTCTGCCACGAGCTTCCCCTGTTTCTAAATATAATATCATAGGTAGTTTCAAACAGAGATTTGGTTTGGATATAACATACACTGCTTAGGAAGGAACAGGCAACAGTGAACATGTTATCTTAGAATAGTGTGGATCAGCATGGCAAGCACTGAACATCCAGTTCTCATAAAAGCCTGTGGATTTCAGAGTTTCTTGGAACATCACAGGATAAAATCCAAATTATGCCTAGACCAGTGAAACTCCATACCATCATTACACAAACAATCCACTAAGTCAACAGCAGCCTGAAATATCTGCAAATGCCAAAGAACAATGGCATAAATTTCCAGACAAAGCAATATGGAAATCTTGAAATATCTTGCTTTTCATTACACTCACAAGTAATCAGATTTTGCAGTTAAGGTATTGTCACGTCCTCTATTAGGTCCCAGGTAGGTTTCTGGCACCAAGAAGCTTTCAAGAGACTTTTGTGTCTTTCTAGAGGTATCTTTCAAAACACACACGGGCTTCCTCATGAGGAAGCAGTTATAAAAATAGTGTGGGGGGGTGTCCTGTTTCCAGCTCTCCATGACTCATGTAAGCAGCTGAGAACACAGTTAGAATATGAAAGCTGAAAAGAAACTGAGAAGAGGGAGTAGTTATTCCACTTCTTTTTCTCTTGGAAAAACTAAAAAATACATAAATTTAGGTCAGACAGGGTAAGAATATTCCATGCTGGTTTTCCTTCCATGCTATTTGGGCTTTGTGAGGCGTATAAAACCAGGCACAGATATGGTTGAAGTAACAAGACTATCAGTTACTTGTTTAATAAAAAACTCATGCATTTAGTTCATATTCTATGATGGGTTTAAAATGAGAGTTCTGACACAGATACAGTTATCCCTTTTGCATAAAAAAAAATAAAAAAAAAACAGAGAAGGAAACAAGAGGGAAAAGGACAAATTTTCCAGCTGATGAAAGGCAAATGTCATCAAAAACATTCATTAGATGGCTCCTTCTCAAAAACATTACCCAAATGAGAAGCAATAGCTGGAAACCAAAGAAATACCTAGGATTGTTAGTCTTAACATGTGAACTTAAAACCTGTTGCCAGTCAAATTGACAAAACTTGTTGGTACAAACACAGAGTCTCCTTACATGCTTGATATTTTGAAAGCGGTATTTTTTGTTGTTGCGCATAAGCACTGCCCCAGCAGAACAGAAATGCCAGCATGTGCTCCATAGACACCTCTTACTATTGTAGAAGCACATAATTTTTTTTACACCAATACACTATAAATTAAGGTGTAAATGTAGAACTGAGGCAATCTTACCTGCTCAGACAAAATGTGCAGAACAAGATTCTAATCAGCAATTGGTGTGTATGTGAAACATGGCCGACTCAAGCTGCTCCATATACACCATCCTGGCTGCCACCACCAAGTTGCCTTGACAAAGCCATGGGAAAATTTATTAGTAGGAAAATCTTGTGCAACTCAGAGTTGCTACAGAACCTCTCTTGATTCATCTTCAGGCCCATCTAGGGAGCGCAGGACAATGTCTGATGCATTAGCCACATGGTGACTTACAGAAACCTTCCAGGAACTTAAAGGCAGATGTGAGGATCTGTTATCAGCACTGCTATACACTTTGAAATGCAAGTGCTGCTAGTAGAGTTTCAAACTATCAAAAAAACCATTTTTTAGCGGTCCCATTTTCATTCCAGTTTAGCTCATGGCATTCTTTGACCCTACTTTGAATAAGTTTCAATGCTACTGCCTTCCTCCTCTATTTATTTCAGTTTAAGGTAGTTCTTTCTAAGATGGTGTAAGTACTGTAGTCATTGAACATCGTGCTTGTACGTACTATTGCCTAATACTTCTAGTGAAAGTAGTTATCTGCAAACATATTGTTGAGGTTGGTTATGTGACCTCTTCAGTTGTTCTAAGTAGTACAACCTAACTAACTCACAAACTTTCTCCTTGAAGAGAACATGAATACTAAAATTGTATTTAAGACATTTCCCTTCCCTTCTTTCAAAGGTAACCATTGCATGGAATTACTGCGAAGTATTTTCTGTCTTGTTTTTAGCAACAATTGTCTAGTTTGTGTGGCAAGAATGTCTTATGAAGCCAAAAATTAATACAAAACTCAGTTCTTGCAGTTGAGAAAACCTCACTCCAACTGATGAAATCAGAACTTGAGTGAAACATAAAGCAGTTTCTCTACTAAATTCAGTGCACTATAAACCTTAGAACAAATTAAATTCATCCATCTGTGTAGTAGAGTGAAGTTTCCTTTTCTGTCACAACTACAGAAACTACACATCATTCAAGCAAGTCTGAAATTGATATTTTATCTATTTTGTTAATTTATACATAACAGTTTCATTGATGCTAAAATGTCTTGCTGAAGGGCCCTAGGAAGATATAGGCCACTCTGGGCATAGGAATATATAACAGACAAGTGCAATATATATGGACATTTCAGATAAGCTGTAATATGGGCTAAAATATGGTACAAGGGGATTTTTACTTTACCAAAAATGTAAGAGCCAAAGGCTTAATGAGAGTTAGGGACTTTTGATACCTACAACTCAGGAATTTTCATGCATGTTTAGGGAATTTTGCATCTTGTAATTTAGTAAAAGAAGTAATGACTGTTACCCTTCCTCTGGAAAGAAAATACAGGGATTCATAGCTCATTTTTGGAAGGATGGTTGTTTAGTTTGGTTGGCATTTTTGTTTTAGAGAAGAATCTTGTTTCATTTACACATTGTAAGGAAAGAACTCATTCTCTATCAAGTTGGAGTCACAAGATCACACTACTTAACAAATGCATGCCAGAAGATGCTGAGTCCTGAGCACCAGCTGTTCACAGACCCACTTCTAATGTGCTACATTACTTGTTAATATAGACACGGCCAATACATTGCAGTACCAAAAGGAATAGCAGTTACTTTCAGTTGTTCTCCCTGCTTGGCTCCTGGGTGACATGGAGAATTAACGGACAGAAATCACAGTTCTCCTGCCAAATTCTCATTTTGTTGTTGCCATGTGGGACATTGTCTCTATTCTTTTATTTTCTACACAGAGCAAGGATGCAACTCAGTAATTTATTTTTCCTAGCTCCTACAATACAAGAAGAAAACAATCTGGAATGTAGGCATTCCAAGAGCTGCAGAGGAGATAGCTTTGTATATTTTGAGTAATTTCCATTTTCATTCCTTGCCCTGAAGATTCTGCCATTTCGATTAGGAATAGATTGTGGTCTTGTTTCGAAGAAACAGTGACAATCACTACAGTAAATTTGATAAGCAATTATTTATCTTGGTCCTCAACCAGTAAAGAATTTCCTTTTAGAAGGCATCATGTTCTGTTAGCACTTCAAAGACTGCTAACCAGAGCCCATCATTTGGAAGCAGAATTTAGTCAGTTTTTATTGGAATTGATGGCAGTTTTTTAACAGTAGGGACCTATCAGGAACTCAATATTTTTTAAAGATATTCAGATCTCTACAGTTAAGCACATTGTAGGTTTTTTAGATCCATGCTTTAAAGTCCTTATCAGAACCTTAAAATAGTGCCATGGTAAGGAGCAGATAATGTTAACTTTAATACTTTTAACACAAGATCTAGCACTTAAGAAGTGCCATGGCCCATGGGGATGTTGTAACCTCTGGTGTGACTCTGAGTTTATGCATGCATGTGTCTTTCCAATGATGCTGAGGATGAGAGTTTGTGGTACCATGCTGTCTTTTGAAGACTGATGAGTAATTAGTATAATTGGCTCTTTGGAAAATACCAGTGGATAGTGGGATGAATAGATCTTTACAATCAATGCTCCCCTCAAAGTATTTCCTACATGTGTCTCGTACTTACAGAATGTTATGTGCAGCAGACCAAGCCATCTTCAGACAGTATTTAATCATTTGTTCAAGTGATATTGACTTCCTAAGAAGGGTTTCATCACAATTTACATACCAACCAAATGTAGACATCACTGGCAGCTTTATAGCAGTTTTACAAGAAGCCAAGTTGGATACATAACCTTTAGACAAAAGTCTAATTCAGTCACTGTGCCTGTTTTCTATCTACCTTTCTCTGTAGCTGTTCTGGCTTATGTCTTGTTTTTGTTCAAGTATTTTTTTCTTCTGAACCTCTGTCTTGTTCTGGACAGAGGGCCTGGAGTATGCTCTGAAGGCTGTTGACTCATGTCTGATTCTTGCCAATAGCTGCAAGGAAAGTGAAAGTGCGAAGCAGCAGGAATGATAAAGGGAAAAAAAAAAGAAAATAAAAAAGGCAGATGCTCTGTGTTTCACAAAGCAGAAAGAGCATTTTCTATAGCAGCAGTGGCGTTGAACAGTGACAGAGGACCAGCAGATAGCTGTGGTGCATTTGAGGGAAGAAGGAAATTATGCATTAAATTACAAGGGCATAAAAGTGTACAAGATATGAGGACTGATTATTTCTCTAACATACAAGTTTGAGCTGGATACAAAGGGAGAGTTGATTGTATGCCTGACAGATATAGACTCCCATAAACAGAAAAAACTCCAAACAGGTCAATTCTGAGGCATGAATTCCAGAAAAAAGCAGTGCATATTTTCCTATCAATAAGTATTGTGCTCTCACACTGATGACTTCCCTGGATGCTATATGTCCTTCTAAAAGAAACTGCTATCAGGGATAAGCTGCAGTGAAATGGAGTTGAAGGTGCCTTTTGGAGAAAGCACAGGGTGTGTTTCAGTCTGCAGACTCCCTGAAGAAGCTATAAAAAACCATCTTTTCAACAGGTTTGCAGCAAGGCTACAGCTAATCAAACAACTGCAGGTGATGAAACACTAATCCTGCAGTGCAGACAACAGCTTTACTACTACGAGTGCATGGAAAGCCTAAATCAAGCCATTCTTGTAGGAACGGGCCTCCCTGTGTCCTGCAGAGCAGCGTCTCTCCAAGAGGCTTGGTGAAAGTGCCCAGTTCTGGGAATTTATAACATGCATGTGGTACAAACCCCTTTGCACATGCAGGATGGACAAGGCTTGATGAACAGTCTGGCTGCTGGTTCTCTGCAGAGGCAGTGCTCATTTGACTTCATTTGGATAGATTTTTGGGGACTCTTTGGAGATGCACTGTCTGCTGCCTGAGCAAGCTCATGCTGGGGAAGAAGTATGTGAATGTCAAGTTTCCCCTCTCCAAAGAAGATATTATACAGGCTCAGGTAACTGAATTAACTGTGCTTATACAGCAATCCTTCATTAGTCTAATTTTCTTACTGTTACTTAGTTCTTCCTTACAAAGTAAAGCATGCTGTTGCGGTTTCATTTATGCAAACACAGAAAAAATTATTTTGTTAACGAATTGCTACTGTCACACTGTGCGTTGTAAAGCACAGGAAGTGCTACTGGGACTTGACATAACGATCCAAAAGCATGAAAAGTTCCTGATTAATTTCTTTACACCCTGGTTCATACTACAGTAATGCTGTTAGGTGATATGTCAGCTTCCTGAAGGAGCATTTTCTGGAAGAAATCACAAATCTCAAGCATATAAAGAGTATTTTTACCTAAGAGATTTAGCTGGAGTTGCCGCTTCCCTGCTCTCTTTCCTTGGATAAGTATAATCTGTTTCCCTGTTCAGTTCAGCTAAAGCTAGTTTTAAAATCCAAATACTTTGAAGGGAGGCTCAGCATGACAGAATGGAAATAAACTTCCCTAGCAAGAACAGCCCCCTCCTGCCACCCACAAATTATGTTTTAGGTTGTTGGGTTTTTTTCTCCTTCAGTTAAAGAAAAATGTTAAATCATAATTTAACATATTAAAGAGCAGTGAAAATTATAGAACAAGGATACATGGCAAACATTTGAGTATGAAGTGAAAATAGAAGCTCAGACTTTGGAGACCACATGAGGTAGAGAAGAAAGCACAGCAACTTGCATTTTCATGCAGGGAAGTACAAAAACCTGATCAGAATTCATACCACTCAGCTAAAGGAAAGGTAATACAGTTCAAGAACAGCCTGTGCACAGTGGAAGCTGAACCTAGAGTTGTTTTGGGGTACAGTGCTTATAAAGGACTCTATTCCCTTTTGTCATTTCTCTTAGTGGTTTCACCCTGCCTTCACGTATCTCCATGAGTCCAAAGTCTGCACAAATTTACTGTGCCAGATTTTCCCCTCTACGGTAACTCAGTTCATGTGGAGGAACCTGGCCCACTATCCATCTGTTCCTTATGAGTTTAAACTATTGGAACTAGATGATCTTAAGGTCCTTTCCAACCCTAACTATTCTATGAGTCCATGAAATCCATGGCAGGAAATTATGGAAATTAGGGGTTACAGTTTTGAGAACAGAGAGAATTCAAACCATTTAACTTACATTGTTGACCATCCAAAACCTAAACCTTTGCATAGGTAAATGTCCAAATTTGCACCTCAGTCCTGTAATTTTCTCTATTTTGTTTCAATATTTTTCTGGTGTAACAATACAATGTGTCAGAACACAAATCTATGCCACATTACATAAATTAGCTTATGATTACATTCAGTAACATACTACAGGTACCTTCCCTTTTGTAGGTAACTGTTAGGAGCTAGGTTTTCTGTTCTACAAAGGCCTCTGTAAATATTTCCAATCCAACCCAAAACAGTATTGAAATATTCCTAGCTTCAAACTCAAAGTTCTTCAAAAATTAAATACATTTTAGTTCATCAGAAGCTTTTTTTTTTTCCTCATTTCTCATTTTAATTTCTAATTTCTAACAGTCATTCAAAATACTGTATGTTCAAAAACTGAAATGGACTGGAACATTCCACTACAGTATTCTCTCAAAGAGAGTCAAGGAACAGAGCATGTCTGCAGAAATGCAGTTGACAGAAAACATTTTTAAACCAAGGAAGAGCTCCATCACAGGGAACATCTAACTACTGCAATAAAAAAGCTTTTGAGTTTGAATTCTGCTTCTCTGGAGCAAAACAGAAGCATTCAAAGGCTCCTAGACACAAACAATTTACCGCTATCCTGCAGATTCAATCATTTTGATCAGTTTGTCCTCTTTCAAGATGCTAAAAGAGGGAGAAAAGGCTTTGTTCCTGCTGCCAATTCTCCTTCCCAAAGCTCAGGGCAGTTCTTATTCTATACCCAAGACAAACTTCTCTGCTTTCTTTCCTCTGCAGTTTTCTCTCACTAGGTAAGTACCACCCCATCTGTGGATAGAGCACTCTTTGAAGAGAAGTGTTGTTTCTTGACTTACCTCACACATGTCTGGCTTTGCATGATTCAGTTCTGAGCAGTACTAGACATGAAACCTTTCAAAGCTCTGCTTTTGCAGTCACATCCTCCTTGCCATCCTTGTTAGGGGTAGGCAATTATGAAAGTTAGTAGTAGTAGTAAAGGTAGCTTTTTCCCAAAAGCCAAAAAGGTCATTTTGATTCCTCTCACTGTCAGTACCCTCCAGAGTGGACCACAGGGAACCTTTATTCCTTTTTTGGCTCTGTATCTGAGTTGCACAGACAGACACAATGACAATAAAGGGGAAAACATGCAGAGCTGCATTACAAACTAATTCATCAGGAAACAGAGCACGCCTGCCTTACAGATTTGCCTGCAGCTCTTGTCTGCTGTGTTATTTTTAAACTGCCTGCAGGTTGCAGATTTTTCAGTGGTCCTTCTCTGACCAGGATATAGAGAAGATTGAGCAAGGCACAACTTCTGTTACCATGAATTTAAGTTTCCAGAATCCCCAGCACACTAAAATTCAGCATCTTTCATCTTCCCATAAACTCCTTCCTGCAATTCACGTATTCACACAAGCGTATCCCAAATCTCTTAAAGCCTCCCTCCATGGCAAGGTCAGTATAACTTGGCTCTGCATCCCTGATGTTCCCAGCTGCCATACGTCAGCCTGCAGAGTGCAGCCAGCTGTTGCTGTAATCAGCAACTGAAGCATCAAGCCCCTTGGTCACCATGAACAACCCAAGAAAACACAACTAACTGACTGAACCCAGTGCTCAAGTTCACAAATTGTGATCACTCAGATGTGATCACCACAGCACCAAGACCATCTGCTGTACAAATGAAGGCTACATGCAGGCATAGGACACTCTTCCATCACACATCCAGGATACAAACTTCACAGCAAACCTGCCCTTCTCCTTGGGGGAAGCTGGACAAAATGGCCATAATTTGACATCTGTATATGTAGGAACTTCCGTGCATGCAAAAACTTCACAATCCGTGCATAGTTCCTATACAGCAGGCACTAACAGGAAGTCTGTCTATGTCATCACAATATTCTAAAGAAGCAAGCAATGGGGTATTTTTCCAAAACACTGATTACCACAACTGCTCCTGATGTAAACAAGAGCTGCAGATGCCCAGATTTTCTGAGGGGTCATACCCTACAGCCAAATGTAGATAATACTGTGGTTTGTTTCCTTCCTCTTTGTTGCCTGGTTTATTCTACAGCTCAGGGCAATACTGCAGAGCAATACCCACCAGGTCAGAACCTCTCCCCTCCTCTAGTTTTGGATGTTTCAGACATCAAACCATTCACACTCGACCATTTTGAAAGCTCTAGAAAGCTGTAAGAAGCTCTTGCCCAGCATCTTCAGCAGGAGCACAGACACATTAACTTCCGTCCCTTTGACACACACAGAGCATTTGACAACTGTGTGATAGATGAGGAGCTTGGTTTGGATCTGGAGCTCCAGCACAGAACCCTTTGGCCTCTAGGGTACAGCAGGGATGTGAAAGTAATTCCAATATAAACGGCCACCAAGCTTCTGTCAGAGCAAAATCCTCTGGCCCCACAGGGCTGACAACTGTCTCCATGTGGGACAGTGTGGGACCAACTCTGTTTCAGCAGTGACGGCCATGCACAGTGTGGCCTCCCTGCGTTGGGTAGGGTGATGTTGCTGTGCTGTGGGTTAAGCTTGTGCTTACTTGACCCTGTATAATGACTGTCCTTCCTTCTCCATTTACACAGCTAGTTAAGCTGCTGCTCATTTCCCCCTGCTGATTTGGAGAGTCTTGATTCGGCTCCTGGCTGTTTATATTTTGCAGACATCATCTATGTGATTGCATGGCCTGGCCCCAGGCTGTCAGGCTCTGGGAGGAATAACCGCAGTATAGCACAGAGGAGTTACCACCACTAAAATGTTGACTGCAGACCACAAAAATGTGCTGAATATTTCACAGAGTGGTTGGAGGGTTGGCAAGTCTTGGCAGCTTGTTGGCTTCAGGAACTGGCTGATATTTAGGCACTCCTTCTCTTTCAGTACTCATTGCTATATGTGGGAACTGCTTTTTCTGTTGTCAACTTCTTATCTCTCAAGCAAGCAACCCACAACCAAGAAAAAAGGATAATGAACTGACTGGAAATGAGGAGCTCCAAGGGCTTTCTTGTGATTCTTATTGCCAGCGAGACCACTTCCTTGTTATTTATGACTTCAGGACATCTGTCTTACTGAGTCTCTATCTATTTTTATTTATGTCCATCTCTCCAAATGCAGTGTAGGAACTGCATATGGTGAGAATATACCAGGTGATAAAACCATTTGCTTAAGAACTGTCTGTACCATATGAGAAACATTAATAAAGTTTAAAAGCCCAAGAAAACCTCCAGCAGAGCATTTGTTTTATTACTATTCCTTCTTTGGCAATTGATTTCTATCTATATTTCATCTGTTACCTAAGACTAAGACATAAAACCCTCACATTCCCACAACTAGGAGGGGAGAAGGGGATGAAAGAAACCTGGTTGACAGAGCTGGTAGAAACCACAGAAGCACTGATTGCTACAAGGCACTCAGGGAATTCTTAGTGCCTTTTCAGTATCTCCCCATTCTCTTTCTTAGGGGAATATCTGTGATAATAAAATGCTAGACTCACACAGGTTTGGGATTGAATGGCTTCCTGGTTCTGTCTACATGCCCTGCTGACCAAAAAGATAAAATAATTTCATGCCACCAATATTAAACAAAACATGTGGATGATGCCTAAACCATTTTGCAGAGACCTACATCCTGAATGAAATGCAGTAGGAGCACTAACTTGCCAAGGTACTGCTTTTAATCAGCTTCTTATTTAATTTTCACTTACATGCTCGAGAAATTCCTGGAATGGTAGGAAGCATTTGAGCAGCAGCGCAGCCTCACACCAAGGACCAGGATGGCTGAGCTGAGAGTGTCCTACTCCACTGTAGCTTCCAAGAACAAGGGTCTGATTTACAGTCTGATCTACAGCTCTTTTGAGACAAGCTAATTTTGTGAACATTTCCATTCCCATTCAAAGGATGTCACAAGAAATGACCAAATGCTATTTTCTGAGGCTCCTATTACAGCTTTAAAGTAATCATAATGGCAAATTAATAGCAAATCTACTCTGCTATTTTCCCTTCTCACTGCCATCTCTGGCAATCAAGAGTAGCTCTATTTCTTCAAAGCTTGTTGCTGCAGTTCTTCTCATTTCTGAATACAGAGTTAGGAAAGGAGTGTGATATCTTGACATTCCAGCTGTGGTCCGTAGGCTACTGTCCTTCTGTGCTAGGCTCATTACTCATTTCTGCTCTCTATATTGACCTCCAAACCGTAAACATCACCTTGGGCAGACACTATTCTTCAAAGGCAAAACTCATTTTTACATAAATTTTAAATCTTTTTCTAAAGTCAACCCAGCAATAAACTCTGTGGAACCAGGCAAATGATGCTCTAAATTCAGTCCATTGAATGAGAAATTTACTGGACAGGCCCAGTGCAGGGAAGGAATTGGTCATGTTCTGATGGTTCACGTGGCCAAGGTTTTAGTTTGTCACCACTGAATGATTCATCTCTATTATCAGCATTTTCAAAATTAAATGGAAGAGGAGGAATGCTTTCATTCCCCTGCTGTGTTTAATAATCTTCCAAAAATTGTTTCCTGTTTACTTGGAAATTCCCACCTCCATGCTGCAATTTAAGCATTTTCATCCTGATCACTTAAAAACAAAGCCAAGAAGATGCCATACAGTTTTTGTCTTGCAATCATACAGCAATTTGTGATATATGTTGTTGTTACAGTGAGAAATTACTTGGGAATGTACATGTACGTAGCTCCGCTCTGCTCATTTAAGTCATAAGTGATTGTGGAAAAAACCACAAATTGCCATTGAGATTTTATTCATGTAGCATGTCTGATGCCTGATGGCAGCTTCCCTTGTAACAATCACTGTGCTGCTCAAATACAAATCTCAGTAGAGACATCAATAACCCCATTTATGGAACTGTGCTACTTTCTTTCATGGTACTGGCTAGCACACAACTGTGAATAGTCACTATGTATCGCTTTGTGCAAGAAAAAACTTATAGTGTGTTTTCAAGACAAAATATTAAGAACACCTAAATTGTTTTTCGAGTTGAAGCATTATCTCTGAATTCCTGTAGGTTGGATGGAAAAGAAAGGAAAGAATTTTCCCTTTAGCTTCCTCAAGGAATAAATTGGCACAACAGTTCTGAGATTTTACTTACGTACCATGTATCAAACAGACCATTCTTATATAAAAGATTTGCATGAGCTCACATCAGTCAGTGTGCTCTGTGTTAACTTATGTGAATGAAGTTCATTTAAAAGGCAGCAATGTCCTGTGGCCTGAGAGCAGAACTGGAAGCTGGGAATCCAGAAGGGACCTGAGCTTTCTTACACTTGCTCTCAGCTTTGCAGAAAGGTCTAAATTTTTCTAAATGAACATTACATTTACGTGATTAACTGAAGCCACATGGGTCTGATTTACAGATGTGTTAAATTTCTACTGCTTCTATGAAAGTTGGGAGACTTCAGCTCTCTATGTTTCAGAAAGGTGTAATGCAGTTACACACAGCCCTTGGGAGAGAGAGTACCAGGCATGAGCAAAAGTAGGAAAGTGATGGAATAAGGCATAGGGTATACAAATTCAGCACATCCTCTTCTCTGTGGGCCTGATTAACCCATGAGGGATGGCAGCAGTAGAGATGATACGGAAATAAAATATTTGGCATTTAGACAGGTACTGTGCAAGGGCTGAGGAAGCACC
Source organism: Forpus xanthops (assembly GCA_032466535.1). Lineage (NCBI taxonomy): Eukaryota > Metazoa > Chordata > Aves > Psittaciformes > Psittacidae > Forpus > Forpus xanthops. The sequence continues at coordinate 42,035 of JASSUY010035906.1, forward strand.
GGGCTGGCGCAGTGATGTTGAACACCTCTCAGCCTGGCCACTGGCTCCAGCAATGCAGAGACTTTCAGACTCTTGCATTGCTTATCTCAGTGACTAGATTGAATGCTTGGTAGCCACTGAGCCTCCATTCTCCTCCCCTTTTGAAGCCTCTGCTGAAGTTTCTTGTCTAACAGCTGATTTTCCTCCCCTCTCAGATGAGATGGAGCAGTCCCCGGCAGTGCGTTCTGACTACTTGGTCTCAGGGATTCGAACTCCACCAGTGAGGAGGAACAGCAAGCTGGCAACACTGGGCAGGATCTTCAAACCATGGAAGTGGCGGAAAAAGAAAAACGAGAAGCTAAAGCAGACATCTGCAGGTGGGATGAGAACAGGATAGTGATGTTGCACATAGCAAAGCCTAGCTTGGGTGAAATTTGCTTATATAGGAAATGTTAATAGTGACTTAATCTAAACCTATTCACAGATTTCAGCACGTTACAGATTACTAATGCTTAAGGCTAGAAAGAGTCCATACAGGTTGACTTCCTATACAATATGATAGAGTAACACTTAGAAGAAAAGGCCAAAATATGAGAATGAAGCCCAAGCCTCAATGCCAGCTGCTTTTCATGGGCTGTCCTTTCACCAAAACAAGCTTTATTTATGGCCTCAAGCTTTATTTATGGCCTCAAGTATCATCACCCCTTTTATTTGAGATATGAAGAGTATATAGGTCACAGTAACATTATGCAAAGTGACAAGAGGGAGCTATAGCATGTAAAATATCTTCCCTCAAGCATTTGTCTCTGTGGTGAAGGAGTCCAGCACACAGCACTGCATCTTCTCACTAGTCTCCAGGGATGTCCCACGAGATCAGGAAGGAGACAAACTCATTGCCTTTTCCTAAGGTAGGATGGTGCAATTCCCTTCACTTGCCCCAGTATCCCATGGAGTGTCAAAGTAAAGGACGCTGCTTCCTGATACAGCACCAATGTGCTGTATTAAACAGCGTGAAGGCTCTAATATCCCCATTACTCTTCACTCAGCATGATCAGTGGGCTAGATCATAAATCTCAGCTCTACATGTGTGCAATTTTACAACTGTTTTGACACAGGAAAAGGCACAAACAGGCTGTTCAGTCCATGCTCCTCAAAACAAAACCCTTGCTCTTTTTTCCAATCACACAGTAGTTGAGATGAGAGGGAATTTTTTCCACATTGCATCTTTCTCACTCCATTATATGAGTACTCTGTTGTTAACTGGTGCTGTGTTATGCTACTACTTTGTGCAGTGCTGGAGAAGAAGATGACAGCACGACAAGGTCGGGATGAGCTCATTAAGAAAGGTCTTCTGGAGATGATGGAACAAGGTAAGTAAAACTTCTTCATCTCTTTTATTGGAGTCTTTTTCAGGAAACACATAGTTGCAAAAGGAAAACCTTCAATCTGAACAGAGAGGAATGTTTAGTATCTGAGTTAAGCAAGTCTGTCTTCCAATTCCTCCCTGCTGCAATCAATCCGTTTAGTTTAACTTTTTATGGTTTACCATCTTGAATGAAACTCCATCTTTGCCTGATTTATACATGTTGCAAGCTAAGCTGATATGTATTTTAAGCTAAATCCTACTGCCAGAAAGTCAGCTAAAGCTGGTACAAATATAAACTTAAACATACAGATGCATTCAGCTAATATGTACAACTCGTGAATCCTAGTCTCATAAAATGATACTAATCTGATGTTTCCAGCTGTCTTTCTGGTAAACCAAGTTTGTGACAAAACATACTACCATTCTGCCTGGTTTTCAGTCACATGGAAGCATTTCAAAGTGTCGTTTCAAAGCTTTCCTGAGTACAAACCAATTTGAGCAGAAGTCACGGAATGAAAGATGATAAAGTGTCAGAAACAGGCACAAAGCGCTGTGGTTCCTTATACCCCACAGCCCTGACAGATGCTCAAGAGAGACAGAGATCTGGGTGACTGTTTTGCAAGATCAAGCAAGCTGCCAGTACTATGGACAACATCCCGACTGCCATTTCCACCTAAACAGAGAATTACAGTAGAAATTCCCCTTTACTTTGAAAAATTCATAGTGGAAAGCACTGTCATGAAGGAAGACTGGCCTTTTGAGTTTGACCAATCTCATTGATAGAAATGATGTTTTTTGAAACTAATGATTGAGTTTCTTTGTCTAAAACAAATGCTATGACTATAAATAGCCTGTGGGACAATATTCAATGATGCTAGGCTGGAGTGTAACCGAGCAACTGAAACATCAGAAAAAGAGCATTCGAAACAGGATTTTTTTCCATTGACATAAAGCAAATTTTATATTGTTTTATTAGAGATATTTCAATATTAGGTTTATGTTCAAATATAAAAAAAAAATATTAAACCATCATCTTACTCTAAAAGGGAAGTTTTTAGAAAGCTCTTTTTTAACTCCTGTCCACTGAACTTTTTGTGTTTCTTATATTTCTACATAACTGTTTGCCTTATTAGCATTTCAGCACCATTGGACAGAAAAATACACCCCATTTCTGTTAGAAGTATGCAAGTTCCCCATATTCCATTAATTTGAAGAAAAGAACACTATAATAAAACTCCATAGAGCACATTAAAAGTCAATAATACTGAATCAATAAGTCTCTTGCTGCCAAAAGATCGGGAAGGAAAACAGATGGTCCTAAATTGCAACATCATTTTAACAAAATTTAAATAGTTTAAATAAATACATATAGTCCAGTGAGGAGTGATGACAAGCTATGCTTTTAAAAAAGGCATTTGCAAACAGACTGCTTCACCCACCTGCAATGAAGTTGCATAGGGCTCCTATAAACATCAAACCTTTGAGTACCACCCTGCTGCCTAGAAAGAAAAGAATGGCCAACAGCCAGCTGAAGGACACTGCAGCCATCTGTAAGTTATTTTTCCTTACAGAGTGTAGTGAATCTCCAGGGTTATTTTATTTTATTATTAGTAGAAGCAGCGTATTAACTGGAATAAAAATTGACCCACATAATTCTCAGTGATTAGTGGCCTACTTGGACTGAGTTGAAGTGACAGCAGTTTCAAGGCTCATTTTGCAGTAAGTTGCAACTGCCATAGCAGCGCTACTGTGCTAAAAGACTACAGTAAAATCCTAAAATCCCTCTGTTTCACCAGGGTCTATTCCACTTCTGAGCACCTGATTCCTACTGACTTTCATACATAGTCCAAAAACTGTGATGCAGCTGTACTCCAAGAAGCCTCCAGAGCAGCTTCATGCATTTACAACAGCTGGGTCACACTCCAGTTCATAGCACAGGGTCTGCCAAGCAGCATTTTGAGCTGGACCATTTGGCTCAGAGCAAACCAGAAAGTTAGTGCAGACTCTGCACCAGTCTGCAAGCAGCCCAGGGTGAAACTGCAGCTTCCTTGCTTTGGTGATGAGTCATCTGGACAGGCCACGTCACCCTCACACAACCCCAAAGCCTGGCTGCCCAGGCACACCACGCAGGCACAGCTGGGAGGGTCCAGCTCTGCTCACATGGGGCAAATGCCAACCTGCCCCTTGAAAGCTCCTGAACCTGAAATATAGCTTCACTCTAAGGAGCAAACTTGCACTATAAGAGGTTACAGGCTGCAGGGTTTGGCATATCATGGGATTCATTCCCAATAAAATTCCAGCTCTACTTTTTCTGATTACTTTACAATACTTTGATGATGCTGCTACTTTCCTTACCAGTGGATCTAAGGCCTGTGCTTTCTTCTATCCCCAGACAACATCTAAAATACTGTGCTGGGACCCACTGCCGATCAAAGCAGCATACCCACTTTGATCTAAGTAGAAACTGATCATTTCTGAGCAGCAGCATTGCTGTTGTGAGTCTCAGATGCTCCTCAACAGAAATTCTTGAACAAGGCTGGTTTATGCCTGTCGTTACTTCACTAATCATTACACTTTCCATTGGCTGGGATCTGAAGGAACTAATGTCTCAGAGTGCAGTTTTGCTGTGGCACTAGTGCCAGCAGCTTGCCCTGCTGAGGATATGGGCAACGTGCAAAGTAGAGTTACTCTGAAAACATTTACGGCACTTCCCCCAGTATTTCTCCCCATTGTGAGCACTAAACTGGTCAGACATAGCTGAGAGATAAGGACTGCCTGTCAAATAGTGCAGGCAGCTGTTAATGCACCCATGATTATGCATAGGCTGCCTTCACAATGAGCTGAAATGTAGGCAATGAACTTTTTCCCCCTCCCCTTCCCTGTATCATAGCAACTGTGCTACTGCAAGGACTATTTTAAGAACAGTAACTTTTCACCAAACGTGATTATGAGGCAGACTGAGTGAGCTCAGCCTACAGAAATACTGCAGCCCTCCCGCAGCATCTCTGGGCCAAAATCTGATACCCTTAGCCAAAAGCCCAATAAATTACCCTGCAGATTGTCCAAATAGTATTAAAAAGGGGTAGCTATGAATGCTAGCTATTTTAAATCAAAGTTTAAAAAACTTGTCATGATATCATTGCAAGAAAACATAAGCCCTGTCAGGAGCTTCCAGAAGGGGTTGTCTAGGGCTGAAAAATACAAGTGAGAAGGTCAGGGGTAGATGACAGACATGTCCATCAGCACAGAGCCTGGCTACAGTGGGAAGTAATTACTTGCTTTGGTTTGTAGCAGTGGTGTAGATCTTGCAAATTCTGAGAGTCATGAATTAAAGGATAGTTTGTATTCTGAGGACTCTTGCCTGAATAAGAGATTACTAGAAAAGCTTCAGTCATCAAGATGCATACAGCTGCAGGGATCACTGCCACAAAAATCTTTCAGAGTAAGCAAAGGGAGCAGTTCCTAGGTCTACATGAGAAGGCATTTGAATTTCTGATCAGCTCAATCACACAGGACATGCTTTTCAAAACTGAGTAACTAAAACTATGTTCAAAACCTACAGCTTGTTAGGGAATATTAGCAGCTTTGTCTCTGGTAAGGCTCCAGCATTATTGCTGGGGCAGCTGTATGGCAGCGTGTCATTCACAGAGCCTGACACCACTCAGACACATCAGACCAATCTGGGAATACACTGCACCATGAGATCTGCTTGTGCAAGTAATTACCTTTTCCCAGAGACCTCTGGTTCCCCATGCTCGTGCTCATCTCCCACATAACAGGTGCTTCCAGAGCACAGTGGCCAGTTGCCCAGGCTACTGGATGCCCACAGAAAAAGGTGTCCTGTTGAGAAAACTGCATGGATATTAGCATCCAGATGGTTGGTCTCCACAAGTTTTGCATTACAGGTGCTTATTAACACTGTTAGAGATCAGGCGATGCTCTAACACAAATCTCAGTCACCTGAGCACTAGCAGCTTTGAGACTCATTCTTCACAAGCAGATAACAGGGAATTTTAGCTTTCACTGCTCATGGTTTAGTTACGATTAAATTATTTGGTTTTTTAGATACTGAAGGCAAAGCCTGCACTGGTGATGATGCCACAAGAGCAATGCAGAGTGACACTCCAGCTCCAGCATGCCAGGCACTTGCCTCTGAAGAGGTGCAGCAAGACGGTACAGCAGCAGCCACGACGGCTGTGCCCTTGTTTGGTGAGGAGCTGCATTTGGATGAACTGAAAGAAGATGCAGGTATTGGATATAAAATGTTTTCAAAAAGCTATAAAATAATTAAAAAATAGCTCTGCTAAGTTTCTTGATGAGGAGTCAAATACTTTAGTGCATTGAAGGCTCAGAGCACCTGGTTCATCTCAGCCTATACAAGGTTATCAATCAGTACTTAAAACTAGTCATTTGAGACTGCTACCAAACTGAGACACCACACAAACCTTGGCATAATGGGATTAGTTTGATTATGAGACAACCCAGTCTTGGCATGGTGCCTCTTTGGTATTACCAGTGACTGCTGAGAAGATGAAACAAGCTTCTCAAAACCATTTCTTAAACTTTTGTGCCAATCCTGAAATGATTTGTCCTGGTTTAGGAGAACAATGTCAGTACACAGCTCACACTGTGCATACCATCACCCTGTCTACGACATGCTGCAAATAACAGTGAAGCTCAATAACAGGAGCACAGGTCAGCTAACCAAAGCTCCTTTCACACAAATGTGCTCCAGCAGAGCTCATCCATGCCAGCAGTTCCTTCGGATCAGAACAGCCAGGTGCCATCCAGCAGGTGAAGGGTTTCTATTCACTTCCTGACAATCAAGCAATGCAAAGCTACAGAGGTAACACGTGATCCTAGTTTGTGAGGGGTGCCATGTCGTGATTATAGATCTCCCTGCCCTCTGGTCAATCTTTACACAATCTCCATCTGCCCTGGTTGCCTTTTCTTCTCCAACCCACCTCCCCACCCCCATGCCCTGATTTATTTGGGGTCCCCTTGCTTTCACCAAACCCATCCCTACCCACTGTGGTTTGCTGAGCAATGCTGCCTGCTTACAGTCAGCTTCAGCTGCTCAGAAAGGAAACCATTTTTTGAAGCCTTTTCCATTTCTTTGCTTTCTCCTTCCCCTTTTCCTTTTCCTCCTGCCCCTTTCCCCATGACTCATGCAATTTTCCGTTTTCTTTTTATAGAATACTGCTCTTCTTGTCCATTTGTAGCTCCACACCACTCTGAATTGCTTTTACAATAGAAACTCTTCCTTCTGCCCAAAAGTACCTTTCCTCATGTTTGTCCATCACAAGGATTATTGGTTTTGTAAGCTTACCGTCATTCCATCATGCATCACCTTCTTAATTTCAACTGCATGTATTATTTCGTCATGAAATATCCCAAAGCACAGTACATGGGCTTCTGAAGATTTACCCTCTTTTTCAACTCTCAAAATACAGAAAAAAAAATAGATAACTGGACATAGCCTACATACCCTTAATGCTGTTTTTTTTTTCTTTAAACTCTACGGCTGTGTTTGGTTTTGCATCACCCTAAATTGTGGCAAAACCCATTCAGAGTCTATTGCTAAGTTTATCGTAATGTTGAGCCTTTCATAACATTTGTCCTTGGGCTCAATCCAGGCCCAGTGCAGGAGATGTCTTTTCACAAATTCATAGGAATATTTGACCAGCTAGAAACAAAATTAATTTATTTGCTGTATACCCAATATGTCATACTTCATCCTGAGGATGTGGGATGAAGGTCAGGGACAAGAAGAGGAGGAAAAACAAGGAAATATTTGTAGACTTCATGTTTGGTTAATACACAGAAAAAGAACAGTCTAGGCAGAAAGAGGGCAGTTTTTCCCACCTAACTCAGCCAAAGGGCTTGGGAGCAGTCCCAAGGAGAGAGTTTCTACCTAGCAGTGAGATGGCATTTTGACAAGTGGCAATCCATGAATAATTAGCTACTCCCGCAAGGAGTCTATGCTGAGCACTTGGAATATTTTCAGCAGGATAATATTCTCTCTGCAGTATGAAATCTATTAATAGGTTTGTGTACTCAAGACTTAGGTCTGGCTCCAGACAGATCCAAATGTGCTGTTGTTACCAGAAACAGCCACAGGAAAAAAAAACAGAAGGAAACCATTCTTAGCAAAGAATGTAAAGTGGACATTCTTTGGACAAGAGTGTACAACACCAGTTTGGTTTTGTGATACAATCTCAGAACAGGATTGAGTTCAGAATCAAAAAGATCTATTTGACTGACACAGAGTATGTTTTGGATCCACCTTCTCTATAGGAAAGGTCCCAGTACACATGCTTCTTCACACCCATGCTGAATAGCACTTCATGTCACTGATTTCAGGGAAGTTACTGCCAGAAGGAAGTATTGCTCCACTCAGGGGAATGCACTTGAATCTGACTAATTTTCCTATCAAGTTACTAATGTCTACTGAAGCTCTTGATCTTTCTGTAATGCAACCTATTAGTGACTTTATTTTTCTCTTCCTCTATTCCGCATTTTGTCTTCTACGCAATAGGCACAAAATACAAAGTATTATCAGCCTGGAACAAAGCATTTTGCTAGAAGTATATTTAAAAGAAAATTACTTCTTCCTATAATTCAGGCAGATACCACTTATGGCAGCTTTCCTGTCAAGCCAAATTTCATAAGAATTCTTGGTAATGATGCATATTTATTCTACTTCCATGTCTTTTTTGAATGATACTCATTCCTCCTCTTATAGGCACACTCATTAATCTGTTTGTCAACAAATTAAATGCTATTATGTTACAGTGGTATTGTTTCCAACTGCCTAAGTGCTCTGACGCCTCCTCATGTACTCTGAACATGAGGATGCTGAATGTTCATTAATAGAGTTTATATTCCAAACAAGACATAAAACTGAGGCAAGAAAAACTTTGTGACATGGCAGTTGTGGGTGCCTACTGCTGTGAATTTTTAGGAGATGACCTGGAATGGTTTGGAGGAAAGGTGCTTTGTCTGGATAATCAGGAATGCTAGGAGGACTGGCATCGGCCATTTATTCAGCCCAAGCAGTATGGACCACTGTCATGCTCTGCTCTGTGAGACCCTACCTGGAGTGCTGTGTCCAGCCCTAGAGTCCTCAGACAAGGAAAGTCGTGGACCTGTTGGAGTGGTTCCAGAGGAGCCACAGAAGTGCTGCATGGGCTGGAGCACCTCTCTGCTGTGGAGACAGGCTGAGAGAGCTGGGCTTGTTCAGCCTGAAGAAGAGAAAGCTCTGGAGACACCTTTAGAGTATTCAAAGGAGATTTTAAGAAAGATGGAGATGAACTTTTTAGCAGGGCCTGTTGTGATAGGACAAGGGTTAATGGTTTTAAACTAAAAGAGGGGAGATTTAGACTGGGTATAAGGTACAAATTTTTTACAATGAGGGTGAAACGCTGACACAGGTTGCCCAAAAAGGTGCTAGATGGCCCATCCCCGGCAACATTCAAGGTCAGGTTGGACAGGGCTTTGAGCAACTTGGTCCAGTTGAAGATGTCCCTCCTCATTGTGGAGGAGACTGACTAAATGACCTTTAAAGATTCCTTCCAAACCAAAGTATTCTATGATTCTATGCTGAGGAGAGTCTTAAACACTGATCTCCCCATTCGGATAGGTGCTTCACCTGCAAGAGTAGGAAAAATAACCCTCACGGCTATTACTAAGCCCGCTGTCACCGGAAATACAGTTTGGGGAAAGCCTGGCCGTGGCTGGGGTCCTGGATCAGAGTCAGCCTCTGGAATCTCTGTGGGAGATCAGGATGTGTAACGGAGTGGGAAAATCAAATAGTGAGGAACTGTGTGAGTTTAAGCACTGACAGAGTCAGATGATATTTGAGCAGAATTCAAGGATGCTAATTCTGAACTTCATCAATGAAATCCCACCTATGTCTTGCTTCAGCTTCATGCCTTTTTGGATCTATTCCCGTGTGCCCTCATCACAGCCAGGTCAATTTGATGAACTGCTCAGTGAGTCAACCTGCACTAACTTTAAGAGCTAAGTGCTTTTACCATCTTTTAGGATGAGCCACTGCTTCACCATCTCTTTGGTGATTGAAGTTTTTCTTAAGTACTTCACCAATTCTCTGTTCCTCACTAGCTGCTGAGATCCAACGGCAAATCTTTTTCATGGCTTTCCTCAGTTATCAGCTTTAACCTCATGAAAGACTCAATGAAGTCAGGTACAGTAAGAGGAGACTTTGGATGCAAGCTGAAGTCATGTGTCAAATAAGACAAAAATTAAACTTTGAAAATAAATGTGCACTATAAACGATTGGAAAGTCAGCTTTTGTGCAGTATTCTGAGTCTGATACTCTTTGCCCTTTGGCTGTGTTTTCATGGCATAGAAGAGTACTCACTCAGTAACTGTGCCACTGCAGCTGCATGCTGTAAGAAAACTCATTGCAGTTTTCAAATCTTGCTTTGCCTTGCTGTCTTCATTATTAACAAAACAAAAATAAGGAAAGGGAAAAAGGCTTTAGGGAAGTAAGGGAAGCTCAGCAGTTTTCTCAGTAACATCAAAACAAGCGTCTCTTCAATATCCTCATCCATTTTATTCTTCACCTGCCTTGGCTGGTTGGCTATTTCACACAATAATAGTTTTCACTATGGAAGAGAAGTGTTTCTGTCTGTGTGCCACTTGTTCTGTTTTTCTGACTGTTCCTGGCATTGGCCCCCCCAGCCTATCATTATTAACTTCATGTTCCATTAATTTTATTCACCTTCCTACTAGCCAAGAAACCTTCAGCACCCACAGAAGAATTAGAAGATGCCAGCCTGCCAGCATCTGAAGACAGTCCACAAGCCTTACTTGTATCCGAATCCACAGATTCCCCCCAGAAACTGATGGAAAGAAATCCAGTGCAGCTTCCCAGCCCTCCGCTGCTCCCAGCTCCACTGCCGAAGGCAATCTCCAAAATCACAAAAAGCGGAACAGGTCAGTCATTACTGGTCAATAAAGACTTTCCCATCCCTTCTGTGGTGTTCACCCACACAGCACAGTGTATCATTTTTTTCTCACATCCTTTTTTAAGCCTATTGCCACAAGCTGCTGTGAATCAGGCTACTTCTACTGAGCGAAAAGAATACTAATGATTTCCATGAACTGAGTGGTCCAGTTGCCCAATAATAACGCACTGATCTTTGTACTTCACATATTTATCTGAACCTCTTGGGGGATTATTTGTTGTGAGTCTATGGCACTAAACATATGTAAAACAAATCAAATCAGCTGCAAACATCTGCTGAATCAGATGCTCATATTGATATGCCATAAAACGTAAGGAAGATTTAAATGTTTTCATTACCTAGACTCCTGCTGGATTACAGTACAACAGCCAAAATCAAGTTCAAGTCAATACGTTCTGTAGAGGTTTCTGTCTGAAGGGTTTGCTCTCTAGGGTAGGGTCTAAGCCTGAGCTATGAAATCTGGTCTAGTTACACAGAACACAATTAAGTGATACACCTGGGTACCACAAAGCAATCCTCCATGCCAGACTTCATGGAATGGTTTAAGAGCAATTATTCTGGGCCTAGTTTTCTAATGTATTGCAAATATTGTTACATTTTCCAACATTCTGGCACTGCAGAAAGGGTGTTAAAATGAGTATGATTTTAGTTTGTTCCAATTTTAGAGCCCCTACATATGGTAAAAGTAGTTAAAAGGGCCTCATTGCAATTATAATCAAGTCCTTACATCAAAGTATCAGACCTTTTTGATATTTAGACTTTAAAATGACAGCCATTACCTCAACCCTGATTTACATCCACACTCATGTACTGTCACACTACATAGGGTTTTTCAAACAATACAAATACAATACAAACAAACAGTAATAGGGTTTTCAAAGTCACCAGGAAATAAAATAATCAGAAGGTCAGTGTGATCTGATCACTAGGGTGCATAGAAAATATCAGGGATTAGGTCTTTTTTGAGGAAAATTACAAGTATTGGTTTACTCATGGAAAATATTCATATTTTTTCCATGCTTAAAAGCAGTAAGACCTTAAGTGGCAGCTGGATTCAAAATAGTATCAGAATGCTCCTTGGGAGCTGCTGTTCACATCACTTTAATGTTCTGTGCTATTCACCTTGCAAAGTGAACAGGCTGAGGTTGAAAAGCTCTTTCGTATTTAGCTTTTACCCCCTTAACAATGTTAGAGATGCTGTTAGAGGAGTAAGAAATATGCCAAGCACCAATTAATCACAGAGGGGGAAGAAGGCGAGGTGCCAAGACATCACTTTGCAAGATTATCCACTGAGCAGCTGTCATCAGGACAAATAAGGCGTGATCTAAGGAAATTCTCAATACTGGCTCAAGATGCAATGAGGCCTTTGACCTGTTCCAGGAATAAGCCAGTATAAAGATAAAGTCTCCTCCCATCCTGTTTCAAGGTTGAGCTGAACCCAGGGTTCTTGCTCTGAGAAAACATGGCCACTCTCACTGTGCAGCAGCATAAACTGACTTATAGTGGGTTTTTTTGTTTGCTTTGGATTTTTTTTCATCCCCTCAGGCCATGATTCAATGGGCAATGATTGACCATAAATGTCCTCTTTGCATCTCCACAGTAGCATATAATCAAACTCTTCTTGAGTGCCCAAACCCATATTTGCTCAGCAGAGGTTGGCTCTCTCCTGGCTACAGCAGCCACCTTGATCAGCACAGAAGAAACTCTGGGGTGGTAAGGTGACTCATTGCCAGCACTCTTGAAGAAATGCACTTGTGCTTTCAGACACTTCAAACTTTAAACAGGATGACTTTTGGATTCTCTTGTCCAGTGCCTCCTGGATGCATAGAGAGATGAAAGAAGCTCTGGCCATTGATTTGGGTTCGGGCTGGAGGTAGAGAAATGTGCAAAAATGCCTTTTGAAAATAAGTAAAAAAAAAAAAAAATTGCTTAGCATAAGGGAGAAGACTTTATTGTGGATGCAACTCTCATTGAAGGATGCTCTCTTCCTCACCCCACAGATGTAAAATAGAGAACAGGCTTAGTGTTGTCATTCTCAAATGTGTGATTTTGGCTATGGCTACAGGAGTTCCTCTTCCTACTTGTGCTTTTGCTGTTTTACTCGGTAATTCTGCCACCCAGCTTCCATGGCCTGCTCTGTTTGCAGCACAGCCCACATGGAGCTGGACCAGATTTCCAGCAGTGAACTTAGCAAAAGACATGTAGTTAGGAACTATTACACAGGAAGCTGGGTCTGAGAGGAAATATTTAATAACAAGTTAATATTCAAACCTACATTTGTACATCAGTTTTTTAGTAAGTAATTTTTCCTGCTAATAGGAACCAAGACATTTTACATGGGTATTTCAGTATAATCCTGGCTTAAGCAGAAGCTTTTCTCTGCTATGAACTGAAGGATTTATCTCAAAAGTAAGTGAAAAAAAGTAAAAATTAGCTGTGAAATCAAGTTTGCACAACAGCTGTTCAAGCTGGGTCAGTTCAAATGCCTGTTTTAAACACCAGGTGGCAACAAGAGAAAAGAAATACTCTTGTATGAATCACCCGTGCTGCCTTTTTACACTCAGACGGAGCTAGTGGTGTAAACAGTGCTGGGTGCCAGAAGCCTTGGCTAGAGATGTAGGGGAAAGGGGAAGAGAACTGCACAACAGGAAAACTAATCAGCATCTTTTTCAGGCCAGATGTTCACTTATCTTAAGAGCATGAAACTACCCAATTTACAACCAGGGAAATGTCAAATGTGTTTTGGACTCGATTGCTACAGAAACATATATATCAAAATCTGTGTTCAATAAAATGCTCAGATTGTATAAAATATATCTGAGTATGGGGGTAAAAAAAGATTAGATTGCCCCACTTTTCCTTTTTCATTTTAGTGCTCAATACCACATCTTCAGATATCATTCTCCAAGTTTTGTTATGCAAACATTATCCCCATATGATAATGATTTTGGCATTACCTCAACTGGCATGTGAAAGCCAGCGGTCCAAGATGTGCAGCAATCAGAGAAGCAGATAATAGACACTGGTACATTTTGTCCTGACTGAGAACCACAGTGCATAAATTTTAATACAGTCTTGCCAGAGTCCAGCAGTGAGAGTGCTAGATTGGGAACCTGCTGCAGCACAAGCCAGTGGTGGTTAGGAGGAACAGTGCTGGCATGCAAGAATTCAGTGGTGGGCTGGGGAAAGGGAGAATCTGATAATGTCGGAAAGACAGGAAATGGGGGAGATATCTGTTTTGCTAGATGAAAGATTTGGATCTGTGTACTATGAGCCTTTTGAATTGTGAGAGTTAATCAGCTTAACCAGTTACCTCCTAGCTGGAAGAAACATGACCATTTCATCTGTTCAACACAATAAATTGATTTCAGCGCAACCTCTGTGTGCCAAAAGATAAGAAGCATTGCACAACCTCTTACCCTCTTGTGTTTTGAAAGCAGGAAGTGAAATAGATGACCCTGCCATGAGATCTCCTCCTTCTACCATCCTGAAGAATTATGTCATTGTTGGCTCCTCCCAAATCTCAGGACAAGCTGCCCTCTTCCATCCCTCTGGCCAGAAAAGTTCAGATCCCCATGTCAGAGGACAGGTAACAACACCAACTGGTTCCCCTCACCTGGCTGCCGTCCACCTGCCTTTACCTCCCAGCAGAGTCATTGAAGAACTGCACAGGGCTCTGGCCACCAAACACCGGCAGGACAGGTACCTACAGCCTCTTGGCTATAGAGGTGCATTAAAATAAAAATAATTTTTCTTGGTAAATGCTGCTACCCTGTTATTAGCATTTTATTTTCTCTGGCAGCTTGAGTTTGCCTTCCTCTTGATGCCTATTTTGAACATCCACCCCTGATCCAAGTGCTTAATTTGATACTTACCTCCTAAGCATATTCTTCTTTTATAAGAAGGCTACTGTGACATGGAAGTAGGTTTTCAAACAGCTAGAATAATTTGATAACACCTGACCTATTGCAAAAGACCTCCCCACAAGATAGGAAAGTAGAATAGGTAAGGCATATCCTGCTCTGAATATGAGCACTTTGCATGTGGCAAATGCTACTATTTCAGTATATGTCTCTTGGCTTATATATGAGAACATAGGGTATCAATTTTTAATACAAATGCTTGTGTGGGAGTACATTGAGCCCTTTGTCTGGTTTTCCTTAGAAGCCCTCCTGTATATTAGAGGAGAAGAGAAATAACTTTTTCTATTTCAGCTTTGGAGTTAAGTTGGTAACATTTCTTAATTCCATAACTTCTATTTCCATTGAGAACAAATTCATACAATATTATTGCCAGGCCCCATTAAACCTTTGTCATGATCTTAACAGACCAGTAATATTTCACGCCATGTATGTTTTGCATTAGAAGGATGTGTTGTTTGGCTTTTTTTAATCAGTACAGCATAGCTGTGGCTATATATCAAAGAAATTTGCTAGCACCCTTCCATACCCTATTTTTATGATAGAGACAGGAAAGTAGATCCGCAGTAGCCATTCTCAGGAGAGTCCTGAGAATGCCATCCATGTTGTTCCATGTCGAATTGTCTGCCCTGGACTTTTTAACTTACAAGACATTCTGTTCATTCTCATGTAATGATAAATTCCTACCATGGCAATAAAACTGAGCTGTGCACCTTCCACCCACAGCTTCCATGGAAGAGAAAGCAAAGGCTCTCCAAAAAAAAGAGTGGATGTCCGTCCATCCAGAACATCTAGCATTGAGCGCAACAAAGAAAAGGAGAACTCCCTGAGTTACAGCAGTGATTCAGAAAATAAGCGGAACTCAGTGAAAGAGTCGGATGAGAACAAAGAAAACATGATCATGAACACAGAGCTCAAGGAAGATTCTGTTTTTTATCAGGATGAGGAAGTTTTGAACGACTCCATTATTTCTGGTAAGGAAAGTCACTTGTCATAAAGATTGACTATTTCAGGCAGCAGAATGTTCTAAACAATGCAGCATGCCTCAGAAAATAGTGAACAAATTCTTCTATTGTCGCATCACCTTTGTCAAGGAATTCTGCTGAAAAGCTGAAGTTAAATGTGAGTCATGTTTGCCTCAGCATGTACTGCCCACTAAGCTGACATTTAGAGATATGTTAATGTATCAGTATGCTCCACCCCTTTGTTTGCGTCCCTTTGTACTACTATATATGAATGGCAGCACTTGCAGACTCATCTCACCATCAATAGGCAAAGCTTTCTGTACACCTGTTGCCAATGCTGTGGATGGTTTAGAAACATCCTATTTTACAACTATTGCAGTGGTGGTACAGCAAAACAGAAGACACAGTGAATGTAGGAAGGAGAAACAGCCAGAGAAAACATCTTAAAGGAGAAAGTTATTCCTTATTTGGTCCTTTTTACCCTTTCTTGAAATGTATGTGGAATGTACTGTATAATCCTGAACACTTCTTTAAGTGGGCTTTAGTAAAATAATCAGCTTTCCTTAGCAATATTTTTCAGTGCAATGATTATATACATACTAGTATTTACCTGCAGGTGTACACTGGGGCAAAGAGTGAATAAAGGTGGTTTATCATTTGATAAAGAGGACACAAATATTAATGAAATCTTTTTTTTTTTCCATGCAAAACACTTTTCAGCTTCAGCAAAACTAATTTTTAGGAAGAATTTTCTTTCATTTCTTTGTTGCTATTTAGCCTTTTTCCTTGACATTTATTTAACTTTTTGGCATTCAAGTCATTTAACACCTAAACTTCAGCTTCTGCATGAAGATGACTGTTCCATACACCCCTTAAACTTACTGAAGTCATCACAAGACTTGAGCTTTATCAATAAGATCATTTTACTTTACATGGCTGAAGATCCTTGTGGACTGCCTCGTTCTTACAGGTTATAAATGCGCATTTACAGAACACCTAATTCTTTGTACAAGCCTGGTGCTTGCTCTACCGGTGTTTAAGTTCAGGAACATTGTAGGCACACAACAAAACTCCAGGCCACACAAAGTTCTCCTGTTTGATGTCTGTGGGTGGGTACTGGGCAAGGTGGTTAACACAGCTCCTTAAGCCATGGAAGCCTCACAACAGCTTTGGGAAGGCAGTCGCGGCCCATTTACTGACAAGCTTGGACATAAGCAAGATATTTCTCATCTTGACACTGGGTGGCACTGCTTGTGTCAGCATTCACTCAAACGTACCTGTTAACATTTCAGAGGGGAATGAGAGCTAGTGACAAGTGACAGGGATAGTGCCAGAATAATTCACTGAAAAGATCCAGATTCTTTCTACTTTAAAGAATCTGGGCTGGGTTGCAAGCCAGGAGGTGAAACTATTCATTAATCCAAAGTTGCTTTACAAATAGCATCTTGCTTTAGTATGTCATCAACTTTGCCATTGCCACTGCGATGCAGAACAGTGCAATAGCCCTGTGGTTACAGAGAGATTGGTACAGGCAACTCTGAAAAAAGTGAGGAATTGTACCTTGGCTTTCCATGAGCACCTTCCTCAATAAATCATTCCTTGAAGCCTCTAGAAACACCAGCAAAGACAGCAGTCTTGTGTACAAGCTTAAAAAAAATAACATAACTAGCATGTAGCCCACAACTGACAACTACTTGCAAACGAGGTTTTCCACATCAGCAGGTTTTGCCTGTTGCTTGATAGAAAGAATATAAACACACAGGAAATTCAATGTAATGATTTGACTGAATTAAACCAGGAACTTTAGTCAGGAACCTGAAAACCAAGCATGAAAAATGTGTGAATTTTCATAACATTTATTGGTGACCAGCCTGAGTTGCCATAAAACATGAAACAAGCTACAGGCAAGATCCTGCCTGAGATAGTTTGGTCATGGAGCAGACCAGCATTGAATTTGCCTTTCTGACTACGAAAAATAGCTCTTAGGAAGAGAATAGTTAACTAAGGGTATTTACAAGTTCACTTTCTACTGAGATTGTTACCAGGAAGAGATTTGCCTTGGGGTGCTGAAAATGGAGTGGGGAACATTAGTTTGCAGGGTTTTTTTCCTCTTTGTTCTCTGATTTTGTTTTATTTATTAGTTTATTAATTCTAAAAACTCAGATTTGGGTTTCTGCAGCAGGTGGAATAGCAGAAATGGCCATCAGTGGGCTCCTCAAGCTGAAACCAGATGAATTACACAGTGGTTCCCAGCATGTCTTCCGGACCGGGGGGAACATTTATCCCCTCCTTTTGCTTGTGGGGCAGGTATTATTTTTCAGCAATTAACCCAATTGCTCAGGCCTGGGGAATGGCTCCTTAGACTTGCAGATCAGTTTAATCCAGATCTCTTGCATTTTTATTTGGTGAAATACCCTAAAGATTAATCAGTGCCCGGTGCATATGGACCATGGGAGTGGTTATAGCATAAGCCTTTTAGAAAACCAGACATCTGGATGAAGTGAGCACAGCTTATCCCAAGTCAGTTATATGCTCTCTGCTCCTCTAATACCACAGCAGGATTTGGGTTAAAGTTGAGATGTTTTCAGATATGATTTGTATTTTTAATTTCACAAAGTAGTAGACTCTAAATGCACAGCAGAGCAACCTGGGAGCAGTCAGGACTCTGAAGAGTAGCTTCATTTTACTCTCAAGCAAAGTCTTTCACTGTTCTCTCTTGCTTTGAAACAGAAGCCTCTAGGGCATACAGAGCTAGCTTTAGCCAGCACATCAGCTTCAAAAGCTGTCTTGCAAAAAGGTCCAGTCTTTTAGCTACAGAACATTGGGTTGAGCTGGCCTTCATCTCATAGATGAGGGACAGCAGAAAATGAGCTCTGACCTTATGTGAACAAATAATCACTGGGATTCTCCCACTATTCAAAGATCAGGTATAATATGGTATGGCGAGAATCCAGTATAATCAGGTATGGTATGGCAAGGCAAGAATTTTTATAGCAGCCTGAAGGGAGTAGGGATAGTCCTGCATGCTCGTGCTGTCACTGTCACCAGTGGGTGGGAGAATAATGGTTTAGGGTGCATCTCCAAACAAAAAGCGTTTACTACACATGTAGTTCTGGACACATACATATGCATGTGCATATCTATTGCTTTCAGTGCAGCCAAGACACACTGAACTGTCTGCAAATGCACTACTCAGATGGTCAGCACATGGGTGGTATGACTATCACGTTCTGGAGCCCTTAATGTACACATGCAGCCTCTCTGCAGTAATCTCCTAACATGACCAAACTCCTCTTACCAACTCATTAAAATTTCCAGGTGAAAATGAGAACATGTTCAGGGATACTCAGGAGTTTGCCAGCCTCAGGTGTTTCAGATTGTTTCCAGAAGGAATTCTGTTGGTTTCTGGGCTGTATGGGTCTACCACTGCAAACGCCCACTCCGCACCCACTGTCAGTGTGGTGGAGGCTTGAAAAACCTTGACAGAATCCCAAGTCTGTGGCTTCATGAGCCAAGTATTTCAGATGGAGTCATATATTCAGTTAGCAGAAGGCTGTGTGTGGCATCAGCCAAATCATTTAACTTCTTTTCCCATCTGTTAAATATATACCTACTACTACACAGAGGGCTTGCGTGGTTTAATTTAATTAATGTTTGCAACAGACTTTGACAGCATTAGAGGAAGGTGATAAACGAGGGCACAGCTTTATACTTTAAGTAGGGTTTTGAACTGAGATTGATTCCTAAAAAGTTTAATTTTAAACCACTGCAACTGCTAAGAGTTTTCCTCCTGCTCACACAAGAGCACCACAACTACTTTCTGCCCCAGTCTTCCCAAGATGTATATGTAGATGGGGTGTAGACCCTTCCCCCCTGCATAAAGAAATTTTACATCAACAGTGATAATAATAATAAAAACAGCAGCAATAGTAATAATAATAATGTACGTCCACAGATCCCTAGGAAATAAAACCCCAATATTTGGGAATGAGAATCTATTTAGGATTTAGAATCTTGTCAACCTCCAGAGCATTCTTTAAAAATAGACTTTAATCCTATCTCAAATGCCAAACAAAAATACCAATTAAATATAATTTTCTTTAAAAGTTACGTGACCTTTTCTAGAAAAGGTGAAGCATTAAATTAAAACCCTTCAAAGTGAAAAAGAACCAAAACAAAATAACCTCTTATTACACACCGCCCTCCCAAGATGAAGCAAATACAAAGGTTTAACTGTAGATCCTTTGTACCCTGACAATACTCTAAACCCCATCTGACTGCTGCAGCTCTGCAAAGATGATTTTCAGACTCCACTAAAGCCCTGGACTGGACAGCAGAAAAGTCAGCACAGCATGGGAGGTGTGCAGGGACCTTGTGGAAATTTACTGGCTTATAACCTCCTTGTGACATGACTGTTGGAAGACTGCAGTCCTACCAGTATGATTCAGCAGCTCACTGGTTTTAACAGCACTTCCCTTTTCTTTCCCTCCCCCCTCCATCACAAGCAAACTTGATGTTTATCAATATGGACATCACCTCAGACTTTCAGTATGCATTTGAAAATAAAGATGGTGCTCTGCTTTACAGCCATTCTATTGCATAACTTCCCTAACCATGGAAAAATGGTTTTCTAAGCTCAGGAGTCCAATTTTCGTTCATTTAGCCTGCTGAAGTCTAAAGAGTTCCGCCAGACATACAGAAACACTAAACTCAAGCACAATTCCCCCTAGTAAGAGTGAAAGGATATTTCTAATGTCATCAGAGAGGCAGCGTCAAAGACTCAGCATTCAGCACACTGAAGAGCAATAGACTCCTACCCAAAACAGTTGCTGCATGTTCTCCTATGAGCATGTTTTTGTAATGGCAATGTTTCAGGTGATCTGGTTTGATGGAAAACGTGCTATGTTTTTTACAGTAAGCACAACCAGTCATGCAATCACAGAAACCATTTGTGTCTCTTACTGCCTAATGTCCAATAAAGTTGCCAGCATTCTGCAAGTCATCATAAAACCTGGCCTTTTTCTGTCTTTCCTTGCAATATTTGCTCCTGCTTCACTCAGAGGAAAAGACCTAATGCCAACAGAATACTGACTGATAAATGAAATTCTGTTATGACACAGTATATCCTGTCCAGTGTGACAGACATGCATCATGGCTTGTATTTAGTGTTAGAGGGACACACAGTGTCTGATCATAGTTCTGATCCTCTAATTTCTAATGCCAGAAAACCAGAATGATACTTCATATATATATCTATATATTTTTACATAGATGTGCCTGTGTGCATATATACACATATGCTTGCAACAACTTTGTTTTAGTTACCATTAGATATCCCTTGTTACACCTTGCGACCCAGAGAGGAAGGCACACATGTCCCAGCCACTTCTGCCACTGAGCGGTTCAATTCTCCAGCACCACTAACTGGTTCAGGAAACAGGGATTATTCTGGGCTACCGGGATGCTCACAGGACTGAGGCAAGAGGCACAGCTTTAGAATTCTAAAGTAGCAATGTGAATCATGTCTCAGCTGCAAATAATTTTCACCTGAGAGCACTGCTTGCTTCTAATGGATAATAATGGCAGCAGAGGAATATGATCCTACTGGATTTGTACGCAGTTTTGTGTCTGAGCCCTGCACAGCTGCTCATTCACACTGACATACAGACCACTATCGCTGTGTAGGTTTTCTGCTCTTTTAATGTTCACCTCTCCTCTTCAGGAGCTGTCTTTCTAATTACTTTCTTTTCAATACTTGTCCCAGGTACTTTGCCAAGAAAATGCAAGAAAGAACTACTGGCAGTAAAACTACGAAACAGACCAAGTAAGCAGGAGCTGGAAGATAGGAATATTTTCCCAAGGAGAACAGATGAGGAAAGACAGGAAATCCGGCAGCAAATTGAAATGAAGCTCTCGAAGTAAGTCTTCTAAGAAGAGGGGGGATCTTCCCCTTACAATGAAGTGTCGTGTGGGTACTGTCAGATGAGACACTGTCACCTACCACCAAGTCCATTTCCTGCACATCAACCACTTAAAAAAAAAAGAAATCTTAACTACCTTTTCTGTCAGGATTTCCTTGATTCAAAGAAAAAAAAAGTCAGAAGTTAATGTGGGAGACAAAATACTGCCATATCTACCTGCAGCTCCACTGCAACAAAGGGCAATAGAACCAGTGAAGGGTCTTGAGAAAAAGTCTTATGAGGAACAGCTGAGGGAATTAGGGTGTTTAGTCTGGAGAAGAGAAGGTTCAGGGGAGACTGTATTGCTCTCTATAACTACCTGAAAGGAGGTTGTAATGAGGTGAAGGTCAGTCTCTTCTAACAAGTAATAAGAGATAGGACAAGAGGCAATGGCCTCAAGCTGCACTGGGGGAGGTTTAGGTTGGATATTAGGAAAAATTTCTTCCCCAAAAGGGTGATCAGGCTTTGGAACAGGCTGCCCAGGGCAGCTGGAGAACCACTGTCCCAGGAAGTGTTTAAAAAACATAGGCTAGTGGTGGCCTTGGCAGTGCTGGGGTAAAGGTTGGACTTGATGATTTTAAAGCTCCTTTCCAACCTAGTTTATTCTATGATGCTATGATGAAATCAAGATTATGAGGTCTTCCACAAAGGCTAATGCTTTAACAAAAATAAGAATGAAATTATTCATTAACCTGATTTTGCTTTGTCAGCACTAGGTGAATTTGAGGATAAAGGCAACTGTTATAGCTGCATATTTATTTGAACAAAGGAAAGCTGCTGTACACAGTGGCGGCTACTTTTCTGCTTTAGTGAAGAAGCAGGTTCAGCAGCACGGCCCTCACAGGAGTAAGGTGCTTGTGCAAGGCCAGCAGGGACAGCAGGGATCAGTTGGTTTTGATCAGTAACCAGGGCAACAGAGTAGAGCCAAGAGAGAAACAGCATTACTGCAGCATGTAGCCTAAAGCAAAGATTTAAGGTAACTGTAAGGCTCAGACTGCACCATTTGGGTTTTGTTTGTGGGTTGTTTTTTTAGAGCTATATTTGGATATCTGCAAACATGAATATTTTAGATGAGACAAAGTGGTTTGTTAAATAATCTGTGACATGCTTGCCCACACTGGGACAGCGAGCACTGCTCACTGCCAAAGCACTTGCAATCAAATCGAGAAATATGAATAAAAGTTCATTTTCAAGGATTATTAAATATTAAATACTCAAGCCTCTACTGAAAGAAACATTTATTGATATTTAGACTAGCTCCATTCATGTGTGTGCATTTGATTAAACTTTACCGCAGGGGACAGGGAATGAGAAGTATGCATATGGATCAAAGCAAATAGACCAGAGTTTATGGAAGGAAACACCACTGCCATAGGCACACTTGCCCTCAGCTAAGAAATGAGCTGCTGAGTGAACACAGACAAGATTTTGGGTGCACTTCACGATGCTCCTGCAACAGTGGAGATGAGTAATCACTTTCTTCCAGTCTCAGTGACTGCTGTTTATTCTTTGCAGCATGGTAGCACTTAATACCCAAAGGAGAAGAATGCATCATGCTAGTGACTGCCCAAGACAGAGGAGATGACAGTCCCTCTCACAAAATCCCATGTATATCCCATACAAGTAGAGAATATCACATTACGATTTACTTTATATTCCAAGGAAGTACAGGCAGAGTAAATCATAGATTTGCCACATTAATATCCATTGTCTTTGGAAGGAAAAAGCAATAGACCTTGACCATGGCCTTGACCATTTCGACCTTGTAAACTTTCTGTGTTCATGCCACGAAATATTTCAAGCTGCACGTCAATATTGTGAATGCCAATATTCTGGTCAGTCTGTTGCTCCTGTAATGTCTTCATAGGTAAGGAGCTTAATTTTATGGCTCTAAAATATCCAAAAATGGTTTCCACCCCACTACATTGCTAAAATCAAGTTCAACCATCACAGAGTATTCACTGACATATCCAGCCTACCTTGCATTACTGAGCTGCCTATAAGGTCACATCTCTCTTCAATACAGTCTGACTTTTCTTAGTGTGTATGTCTAATGAAATCACAGCTTCAAGTAGCATAACTATGGGCTTTAGCCTTTCCATTTACAATTTCTCTTGCTTAATAAGGATCCTAAAGAATTATTTTAAAGAAGGCAGATCTGAAGTCAAGTGTCAGTACCAGGACTTAAAAAGGGAACTGCTCTGCTGGTGAGGAAAAGTGTTGGTCATTATTAGAAGCTGGGAAATGCACTCTCTATGGGTAAATACAGTGAAGGAAGACTCAGTAGTGTCTGCTGTGGCCCTATGAAGCAAATTTGGTACAGGCCATTAGTCTCACTGGTGATATCTACAGGATGGCTAAAAGCCATCTTTGTTCCAAGTAGAGGAAGACAGGCTTTCATTTAGCAACTTCCTCCCAGATTGTGGGAGATTCAGTGCATCACGGAGAACAGACGGTGCAGAGATGCTGGAATAGCCAGGAACAGCAAAACAGATTGGGAGCAATTTCCCATACAACTTCCAGCACATATGTGCATTGGCAGAGCTCAGCTCAGCTCTTAATTCATCCACCAGAATAGAACATGATCATGAAAACAAGCTCAGGTGGTGGATGCATGCAGAAAAATATTTATACCAGGAAAAGCAAGTAAGTGCCCGAAAAGACAAAAAGTAAAAGCAAGTACTGGTAAAGGTCAAGGATTCAAAGCCCTAGTAATATCCCTCTGGAGTTTCTGATTGGGACTGACAAGGTCTCACTCCACAAAACCCAGACAATCCCAGAGTTCCCACGCAGAGCACAAACTGGCAATAGCATTGAAACATAACCACTCTGGAAAGAGAGATACTCTTGGATGAGATTTTGTGCTCTTAAAATTCATTCATTTTACTGATTCTTGTGCAGCATAATCTTTTTGTGACAACTTGGAAGTCCATCACTAAGGAATCCTAAATGTTCTGGTGTGTGGTACTGGTTGGGAAATGGGATCCAATGGAAATGTCTGTTCTCTGGATGATTTTGCAACTACTTATGCAGACAAGAGCCTATTGCTGCTGCTGCACTGATAACAGTCATGGGACTCTCTGGTTTGGTTCTAAATCCACATGTATCATCATGCTAGAGACCTGTACTTTAGTACAGAAGAATAATGTCCAGGCAGATTAGTGGGTAGCTATTAAACAGCTGGCTGCAAGAGAATGGCAAGTGCACAGCACAAGTACACAGGCAGTTGTTTTCAAGATCAGTATTTCTCAGTACATTTGTGCATATTTGAAAGCTCAGTAGCAGTTCCACAGTCCTATACTCTGGAGGGAAAGCTGTGCTGACATATGTAATGTGCAAAGTATACTGAATAATGGCATCTATGTAACTTCAAAAATGGAGAGACAAAAACCCCAGTGTTTTCTCAAAAGTGCTGTATTTTTAAATGGTTCTGGCTGTTATATATTGCAAAGGTAATAGTGAACCTGCTGGGAAAACCAGCTTTCTGCTATTGTGCTGACAAGTGTTTATGCAGTCAAGGCTAAAGTCCTTATTTTTCTTCACTTTCCCATTCATTCCATCACAAAAGAGAGAGATTGAGGAGTTCTGTTATATCTTTTGGGCCAGATTCTACATTTCATCAGTGCAAGTCCACTCACTTCAGATTTACCATTGACTGACAGCAGTGTGAGTACAGATTCAAGTATTCATCTATGTGCATTGCTGCTTTTGAAAAGTGTATTTCCTATTTCCTGCTCCCAGACCATTAAGCTCCCACTTGTTACCATGGAAACAAGCATGTCTCCCTCCTCCTCCACCCAAAATGGCAAGATTGCATTTTCCCCAGATTTGCCTTACCAGTAGTGTTTCTCTTACTAATTCACACTTTCCCAGTGCCCCAGGCAAAGTGTGCACTTGCAATATTCTCCTGTGCATTAGGCAACAGGACTCTCAACAGGTCTTGTTTCCCATTATTATGTGTTGGGAGCACAGATAATAAGCCCTCAATAGAGTTCCATGAATTGAGAGCTCTTTGTGTCAAGAGGCAGAAGAGACATTTGCAAGTACGATTATTTGCAATATCCATTTACAGACAGACTCTGTTTTAGAAGCTGAAACCTGGGGGAGTAAAATAGTTGCTAGACTGAAGAGTGACACAGGAAAAGGCTGTTTAATTAAATTTGGTACATGACTGCTTAGAAAGTTCATATTTGAGCTGCCTGAATGGCTGGTGCTTTTCTAGTACGTCTTGTACAGCCGCAGTTAAAGGCACTCCACTGTTACTTAGTGTTTCAATGAAAACATGAATTCACGGAAAAGACTACACTTGTAATTTTCACTTCATGTTCTTTTTCACCTCCTTGGATATTTGCATAAGTAGACATGATGCATTAAGCAGCACTTAAAAGATTATGGAGAGAGGAATTCAGGTACAGCACTGTGGGCATCAAAGGCATCAGACAGGAAGAACAATGCTTTTGTGGACAGAGTGGAACCAAAGCTTGACTACCTAAAACTGATCTTTACCACATTGAGAATGTTGGCATGAGTAAGTAGATCATGCTGGGGAAAGGTTTCTTGGCAACATAAAGTGAAAAGGAGGTATCTTATTCAGTACTTTACCACATCTGGAAATCTGTAGTTCTAGCACTGCCCTAAGGTTCTTGGAAAGGCATTTTGAGTTGACTCACCCAGAAACTGCAGACATAGCTAAATATACACCAAGATTAGACCCTGGGTTGTACCTTGGCCTTGTGTAACAGAGCATGAAGTTCACAGTGGAGACTGAACAATACCAAGCAAGTAGTACTTCAGATGTTGCAGCCTAAAAGCAGAAAGCGTGACAGCTCAACACTGAGCAGTCATAAAGGAAAATTCTACCTATCAACGAAACAAAAGTTGTGCCGTGGCTCAAGAACAGTGCGTCCAGTGCCACATATTCACCAAAATGTCTCAGTTCAACTTTGCACTGAAAAGGCATCAGCTCTCCAGACACAGATTCAGTGGGAAACTGGACTGAATCCACTGAACTTTGGGGAATATATGATTTGATTTTGATCAAGAAAGGGGGGAAGGAGGTCTACAAACTACTAGTAGACTTAATGCAGAAATCAAGTAGATACTGAAGTGAGCCCAGTTTAAAGATAAGCCGATATCCACCTGGAGATTATCAAAGTGTTTTGATGAGGCTCCTACTGTGCTTAAACTTCCACTTTTCTGAACTAGAAGTAGGGGAATTGCCTTGATTTCACAAGGCTGGGAAAATTGGCACAGATTTATTGCAGAGCCAGAAAGGCAGGAGCAGGCACAAAGAAAAGATCAGCTGTCATCTCTGATGTTATCTGCATACAATTTATGCATTTCATTCTGATTTGGCAGAATAATCCAGGTAACCTTGTCACTAATGCTAAAAATAACTCTGGCAGGCACAGCAGGGAACTGTGTGAAAGCCTCAGCTCCTGCATGAGGCAGGAGCTATATATAGAGCTAGCATTCAATTTTATGGGTGTGTGTGCAAGCCAGGGGAGTCTCCCAGCTCTCCCTGCTCTATGCTAGGCAGCAAGAGGAGATGCTGGCAGCAGGGCTGGCTGGGGGTTGCTGCTGGAGGCTGCATGTGGCAGTAGGATTTTATCAACAGCTTGCACGCTGCCCAAGTGCATTTGAAACCCAGTGCTGTGTGAGGATTTGGGATTTTCTTCATCTTTTGTCCCTTTTCTGTTATGGGCACAGCTTTTCAGGCTACAGTAAAGAAAAACATCGCAAGGAACGGGGAAAAGATTAGAAAAATGAGGGAAGTACAAGTGATAGCTGTGATTTTTTGGAGTTACCTCCAGGATTCAGATGTCTGGATTCCATAGGCATTATTACTTCCTATTCCTTGGTGTCAGGCAGCAACATGCACTTGGAAACCCAGTTTTGTACCCACTGGCAAACAGCACTGGTCTTACAATTAAGGATCCTGAGATTTAGTGTCTGCTGCCAGAGGTACTATGAGACAGTCTACAAGGAAAAAATCAGGGGCAAAGAGAGAAAGTTCAAGCTATGTTAATGTCCCCAAGCAATGAATCAGTTTAGCCTCCTGTTTACATGGCTTTCACGCGCAAGGGGGGTGCAGCACAGCTCAAATACTGGTATTAGAAGAGGCTCAAGTGTATCTCAATGTGCTTTACCTTGACTACCCTGTCCCTTAAGGACTGAAGAGCCTTTGTTCCCTTTTAGGTATTACACTTGCAAAATAGAATGAAGCTCACTAAAATGAATCCCTGTCAGCAAGTAACAAACCCTGGTTGTAATGGACCCTTCAGACAGCAGCTCTTTAACCAGAGCTGCTTGTTGCTTCAGTAATGAAGCACAGTGAATGCACAATTAATTATGGAGCACCCCAGCAGCTCTGGGCAAGAGCCATGATCTACAGCTGAACCAGAAAGAGCAATTTGCTGTCTCAGACCAGCCCACAACATGTTTGGCAAATATTTTTGAACATGCTAATTCATTTATAAAGGACTGCAACAGGGAGGACTTAGTCCTGTGTGTTAGCTTTGGATTCCAACAATATGGACGACTCAAAGCTGCTCTCAGTGCAGGTTTGTATCACTGAGAATTCAGCGAGCAACTCCTGTTAAACGTTGGGCATTCACTTTGCGCAGACATGGGAAGTGCCATTGCAGAGGGCAGTTACTGCTGCCTGGGGACAAGTAAAAGTTTCACATGTCCAGGACAGAGCTGATGAGAGATTGTCTTCTGGGAAGACACTAACTCTTTTTACAACTCTGTTCTACTTCTCTGGCTCCAGTGCCATGACTTCATAATCAAACATGTTTTCCAGGCACAGTGAAGGCAAGGGCAGCAGGTCATGCACAGCAGGGAAGGGATGAGCAGAGCAGCAGGTGTAAAGACAGAAAGGAATATGGAGGGCCTTTTCTGGGACACAGAGTCAATTCCTGAAATAGATCTGGAATAAGTGGCACATACGAAACGAGAAACAGAAAACAACATCAGGGTTCGGAAAGCTGTAAGGTGCCACCAGGGAGCATAATTGTGTGAATAAACCTACAGGAAAACTGCTAAAGCAGACATCATTAAATAAGGAAAAAACATTTTTTTGGGAGCAAACAGTGCACTTCTTTTGCCCTGCCAAACTGCCTCCCAATAGCAGCATGTGTTCAGGCTCAAATCCTCTCTCAGAACTGAGGCACCTACAAATGCCTTAAAGAAATTGAGCCCAAGCCCTGTGCAGTGACAAGCAGCCATAAATCAACCTGAAAATCTGCAGAAAGCCAATAATGCTCTCTAATGCCTCACCTTACTCTGGATTGTGATTCAGGTCCTTAGGCAACTTTGGATCTGCAGCACAAGTAATTACAGGAACAAATTGCTTTAATTTAATTTGTGCAGCTGAATCGATAAGGACCATAGTGAAGCTGCTCTGGCTTTCACAACCCTTTGTGCTGCTTTATGACAAAACCCTGACCAGAATAAGGCACTGCAGCAGTTATGAGCTGATAAACCCAGCGCTGAGCAGGGATTCAGGCAGTCATGGTAGCAGCACTCCTTATTCGTGGGTGGGGATAGTCGCTGTGCTATTGAGATCATTTGACTTTTTTCTTGTTGGTTTAGACCTGTAATGAAATTCAGGAAGCAAGTTTTATGCACTTAAATCCAAGCACTTACTTCACTGTAGTTGAAACAGAAGCAAGACAGGATGGACACTATATATCCAAAATGGT
This sequence comes from Forpus xanthops, assembly GCA_032466535.1. Classification (NCBI taxonomy): domain Eukaryota; kingdom Metazoa; phylum Chordata; class Aves; order Psittaciformes; family Psittacidae; genus Forpus; species Forpus xanthops. Next base: position 70,924 of record JASSUY010035906.1, read on the forward strand.
ATGAACTGGTGTGAGCAAAATCTCAGCCAGAATGTCTTAGCTGCGAGAGTGTCAGTTTTAACATACCCTATTTCTGACTTGCCACATGAAAGCATATAAAAAACAAAGAGAGGAGGGTTTTGGTGTTGGGTTGGCTCTCTCCCCCGCTTTTAAACCTAACCAAATTTATATGCAGACTGGGTATATAGGAGTTTCACTGTAACTCTTGCTGGGAATTGCCAGCAGAACACCTGAGTAGATAGAATTCACTTCTCCCTCAAAATTTCTAGTGTGGCTTTTAGTCTGGGGAAGGGAAGAGACAAAAGCTTTCCTATTGTGTGGTCAGTCATATCTGCACAGGCCATATATCGAGAGCATGTGGCAAGTACCTCAGTAGTATGTCATCACCGATATATGGGGCAGTGTTGTCAGAACTCATCTTTGCATGAAGAACCTGAGTATGTTTTTGGACTCTCTTCCAAGAACTGGCTCATCACATGTGATACAAAGAAACTGCAATTCATATAGTGCAGTTGCTACTACTCCAAATACTGTTCAAGTTACTACAGTTTCATCCCGTGGCTCTAAGAACAACTTCTGTAGCCTGGTTCATTCAAGATCTTAATTCCTCCTAGGAATCAGAGCCTTGGGCTTGCTGGTTTCATTCAGGCAAACTGGGTCAGTCTAGCACAGTTCCTACCTTGCTGAAATAACCTTAGACAATGCAAGAGGCGGTGAAAAATGAAGGAAATAAATATTTAGAAAATAGGGAGGGGGAAGAAAAGAAAAGGTGGTCGGAACAGAAGGGCATTGGTTGTAATAAAAAACTGATTAATAGATATTGTACAGTCTTAGCTAGGACTACATTTTAATTTTTCATATACGCTGTGATTCTATTTCCTGTGCCCACCTGGCAAGCTGCAGCTCTATAATCAGGTCTTGTGGGGGTTTTCCTGTTATTTGTGTAGCTTGGAAGCTGCTTGGGTCAAACAGAGCAGGGCAAGTTTTCTTCAGTGGTCAGCACACTTCTTTGACCTCTTCAGACTATACAGTGGGTTTTTTAACCCTGGAAATCATTCTCATTTACTATATTTTCCTTTAGTTGTCACATGTAACAGATCAAAAGACAAAAAAGACTCCCAGATTTATCAAGCCATGATCAAGCATTTATACAGTGAAATAAGAAAAATCCAGACACCTCTGCAGGTTGGGGACTTCCTTCTGTTCAAAGTCCACTTATGCAGAGAAGTGTGTCCAAGGCAAATAGAAAATACACCTTCTCAAAGATACAGTGTACTGGTAAAATCTGAATCTCAAATCACATTAGAAAGAGATTACTTCAGTCTAGTTAGTCCATTGTTGTACAAAGATCTGACAGATATTTTGTTAAAATTATGTAAAATACTACTAGGCCAAGAGCAAATAGCAGGATAAAACCATCACTGCCCCACTGTTGACAAAAGCCCTCAGAAATCAAGACCACATGACACACAGATAAGCAACCATTGTCATTTGCTTGAGATGATCATATTCATTAAGCAAATTAAATTCTGAATTAATTAATACTTCATTAGTTTTTCAGAAATCATGTTTAAAACAATTAAAAAGCCAGGTTGTCCCAATAGTCTCTCCAGGTATCAGCTGGTCTACTGCAAATGGATCAGGCTCCTTTGAGGGGGTCTGCAAAAGCTGTGCTCTGGCCAGGCTACACTGAGCCTTGTATTACAATTCTCACGTGGAGTGGCTACAGTACTTCCAAATACCACCCAACAGGGGGGAAAATCCTCCTCCTTAAGGTTAATCGAACCACTACTAATGTGGTAAAGTTATATTTACAGTCATCATGCAATGAAGTTTAAAGAAATCTTTTGCAGCTTGTTTGCAACATATAGGAAAAAGATAATGGTGAACATGATGCATGTGGAAATATCAAGCTTAGGTCTACAAGATTGATTAGTGGGAAGCTTAGCTTAGCTGGGACTAGCTGGTGGACAGCATTCAAATATAGGATTAGCTGTGACTTGCTCTACAGCAGCTGCAATGACAAAAACATGCTCCAAAGCCTAGAAAAACAGTGTACAATGGAACTCATCTGAGGAGAGTCAAGGGCTGTTCTAGCCTTGAAGCTACTCCCACCTTACACTGCTCTGCTTAGATTACTCTTATACTAGCTGTCAGAAAGCAACTCTAAGGAGACACGTGTCTCCTTCAAACTGAATCCTTTCCCAAGAATATAGAGTGCTCACAAAGGTTTTCACAGCCTTGCACTTTGACAGTAAAAGGCAGTATATGTTGTACCACAAAAATCATAGCAGCAATACCAAAACCAAATGCTCAGGTCAACAGCAAATGTTATATAATTAAATTCTTATGTTTATTCAACCCAGATTTCAAAAGGTCAGAATTTTCTGTCCTGTCTGAAATTTGCCAGCAACCGCTATTTGCATTTACATCACCACAACTAAACACAGGATCCTAAATGGAACTAAGGAGGGTCACAGAAAGCTTTGGAGAAGATTAGACAGAATATGAGGACATTTTTGAATTCAAATCCTCTCTGCATTTCCTTGTAGGTTAGTCTGTTGGTAACGCTCAGTGTCACACTTTGTGGCATCAAGTGACAAGTCATACTCCTCTCTCAGCCCAATTTAAAACCAAAGGCAAACATAATCACTGAAATGCTATTTGCAGTGGGAAATTAATAAATCCCCAGTGTGCCTGAAAGCCTGTTTTTTCAGCCAAGACACTTTGCCACATTTTCCTACTCTGTATGATAGCAATAACCCTACAGATCAGCTCTGCAGAGATCTTCTGGTGAAACAACTAAACTACAGATGATTATTCCTGTTGTGACCAGGGGACTCAAACTCCTGCAGGGTGCTGGGCCACATATCCAAGTTGGCAGTGGAAGCTCTCATTTCACTATGAAAGCTGATAGCTGGAATTCTCTTTGCATTGAAAATCAACAAATAACCAAAAAGATTAAAAAAAAAATAGGAATGCAATAAAGAAGCAGGGTTCAGAACATGCTGTGGACAAAGGCTGGCCAGCCTCGGTTAATGACAGAGAGGAAATGGTTGGTCTAGCTGTGTGCTGAAAAATGCTGGGCTAACAATAGTATGCACAAGAGAAACAGAAAATAGTACAGCAGATGGTGATGTACTATCTGAAGGTAGGGATAGCCCATCCTTTTGGAGATGCTGTGTGGGTGAGTGACAGGCAAGAACTAGAGTGTACTTGCGTTGCCAGGAAGGGTGTTCCCGGAGAGATTCCTGCAATTTGATAGGAGGTGTGCAGTCATACATATGATCCCAGCTGGGACTGTCTATCCCAGAAGAACTTGCAACTTTAGGAATCACTATCATTTAGGGATTTTTATTCTTTAGGGATCACACAAAGCCAAGAAAGTGCTCCACTTTCCTTGAATGACTTCAGTAATTAAGAAGCTATCCCTTGGCATGAAGCCTGACATTCCAACCAGTATGCGAAGTGCAGCAGCATGCTCTCCTGCTAGGTTTTGACACTGCTGGGTTAGTAGGCTCACATTGCTTGATGCCAACAGCTCTGAGGTAAATCCTTGCTATTGCTTCATTTAACACTTTGTAGTGGCAAATATGCCTGCAGGTGTTTCTAACTTCACAGATTCTCAAAGAGTCCTTCATATACCAACACAGGGAATAGAGAACTAACTTCTCCAGAGCTCACATCTCACGGGAGAACTCTCAGCAGTTTGTATCCAGAGCAAGAACAGCCATTCCCAAATTATTTTGCTTTAAAAGGGGGGATGAAGGACAATTTACATATAGCCAGCAGAGACAGGCTGACAAGCTACGCATACCAATGTTTCTTTGCTCTCTGCAAATCCAGCTGTGGTTTCTTACAGTGACCCAAATCCCACAGTTGTACAACTGCAGTGGCATCTGTTAGTAGGAGCAACTGTTTATAGGTTAAGTGGATGGTATTGCAGGATCTTAATGCTAGCTGTGCAACAGGGAGCATCCTAGCTCAATTCAGGACATTCTGAATGCTTCCATCCATGTACTGAATCTCTGTTTGATGGACTCTGAAATGTGGCTAGTGCTACAGTCCAACTGGCATGTCTTTCTGTCCTCCTCTCCCTGCTCTCTCTGACTGCAGTGGCTGAAATTGTGTTCCTGGCTGCCCGGGAAGTTGAGTCATGAGCCTATAGACACTTCATTTCTCACAGGGTCAGGCAGGGCTGGCTGGGAAGCCAGCAGCAGCTCCCTGCAGGAGATCAGGCACAGGCACTGTATCAGGCATCATTTGTATAGTGAAGCTAAAACCTAACTTTTTTCTTTCTTTCTGTACATATCATTATCCAGGAGTATGCAACTGTTTCACCAGGAGTATTGTCTCAGTCCCTACCACTGGGCAAAAGTTTGCTTCTGGTCTACTAGTGATTGACTAGCAGAGTCCCTGCTGTTGCTCAAGCAGTTTCTACCAGAGTTGATTTTACTATCATTTCAGCAGTGGCAGACGTCTTTATTTAAAATAATATAATGGTAACACATACTCAGTAGGACAAAACTAAAACCATGGGAATTATATGATTCCTCTTGCTTGCTTGTCCTGAAGCATCAAGCCCACAATGTTCTCAATTTGCCCAAATCAGATATTGCTGGATTTTTTTCCTGTGGGAACACAGGGCTCCAGAGTTTTACTCCTGCTTCAGAGATTGAAAAGAAAAAAATTTATAATCTACTACTTTGTAATGAAACATTATTAACCATTTTCAGTGACCTGCAGAGTGTGACCCAGGTCATAACCAGCACGTGGTTTCACCTGAAAGACCCTTCAACATACATTTTAATACACAGCCTTGAGCCCTCATCAGCCTTCAGCAGAGGAGCTGCACTGTGAGCCTGCACCACTCATGCTGTTATCTGAAGAACATGCTCTTTCAGCAGTTTTTCTTGCTGAGCTATTTTTAGCTTGAATGTATTCCCCAAACCAGATCTTTGCCCAGCTGCAAGGCAAAGCAGAGGCAAGAGCAAGTAGTACAGCGGCTCATGCTGATACTGCTACCCAAACAGCATGTCTTTGGTTGAATAATCGATTGTATTTTTGTCATGCTAATGACTAAATATTGTAATTCTCCTACAAAGAGGAGATCCACTATGCAACAGCTCTGTTAAACCACAGAGTGGGGGAGCAGATGGAAGGGAGAGCAGAAAGCTCTTGTTCTGAAGTAAGCAGCTATTATGTTTACACCTTAATGTAGAAATTTTAGTTCTTGTATATTAACTAATAGGTCAACTGAAAATGGAAACCCTTATGTCATGTCAGTCCTGGAATGTGCCACAACATCTTCCAAGAGCCCTTAACCACATGTTGCGAGAGGTATGAAAGCAAAAGCCTTCTGAAGGTGATGGAAGGATGCTCAGTATCTTCACTGAGCTTTGCAGCAGGCCTTTGAACTGAGAGGCAGGCTCTGCTGTCCAACTGTGTCTGGCCTTTCTTCCTTACACATGGAGAAAACTGTGAAACTAAAGGTCAAATGCAGCAGGGCTTTCACAGGCAGCGAAAACAGTGATTACTGTAAAGCCTTCTCCATCTGAATCCTCTCACATAATTAGATCCTGGCTCTGTTGGTGTATTTCAGCCCACACAATGATTATCACCAAGTAACACTCTGCAATAGCAAACCTGTCACAAGGGTGTAGGTCATTCATGGACAGGGGGTTATGATACAAGGGTCACCCTGGGCAAGTATGTAGTACTTATTCCAGCTGAAATCTGAACTCCTCATTGCAGGGCTTCTATCACAGAAAGTATAATGATGGACAACTGTAACTGCCTGGAAAATGAGTGACAACATAATTAACTGAAACTCTTGCTGATTTCCAGGCTTGAAAAATACAGCTAGAGCTAAAGGCCAAGCAAATGAGTAAGATATGTAATTAAGGCAACATACACAGCCTCTGCATTTATCCAGCATCTTTTACTGGACACCCAAAGGCAGTTTTCTTAATTGGATGCAAGAAATAGATTATGGAGGAACATAGACACAAATATTGGGCAATTAGAGTTTATGCATGCAACTCACAAAATCTACCATACCAACTCCCCTTTGTCATACTGCTCTATCAAAGAATAACAGCAACTACTCTTTCCCTGTTATGGGAAATGCTGACATGTCACTAAGCTACCACTTTTTACATGCTCCAGAATTACCTTCTGCCTTCTAATTTTGTACAGACTGTAAAAGGCAAGTCCCTCCTACCAAGAATTTACTACTACCCATAACTGTACATTGCCAACAGTACTGCACTACCACAGTGCAGCATGGGGGTGACTCAGAGCTCTGGCACACATTCTCATCAAAGCTCTGGCACACATTCTCATCAAAGCTACTTATAGGAAGGATGAAAATAAACTTCTGTTGAATTGAACATGATGTTCTGGTAATAGAGATGCCAAGAGGCACAGCCTTTGCCTCCTGACAGGCAGCAGACACAAGCTAGCTTCTGAGAAGCAAGCACAAAGCACTCCCATTTCTCCTCCCCTTGCCTGGACTGGAGCTCTCCTGTGAAAGGAATCCTCCCCACCCCTTCCCAACTGGAGCTGCAAAACTACCTGTCACAATCAATGCAATTGCTGCTGGCTACAGCTCATTTACTGAAAGCTGGATTGATTGCTCACTTGTCAGTCCAGAGTCCACAGACACACGCACGTGTCCAAGTCTACCCAGTCTATCCCTCCCTTCACAGAAGATTATCAGAGTCACATGGATCTAAGTAAAAGCAGAAACAAGATTCCGAAGTATGTCTTTCGGCTTCAGCTACAAACCCGTAAGAAAACCAGTTTTATGACAACCGCATATGCAGATACTCTGCAACAGAATCTATGCAATATTTGGGAAACAAAGGAACACATTTTAGGGACAGAGGAGAAACCCCATGAATCAAGAATATGAGCTTTTCTGCACTGAATTTTGCTGAAAACTAGCTAGGGTCTGCCAGGCAGGTGAGACTGTAGGCTGGTAAGAGGAGCTTCAAGGAAAGGACTGACTGAGGTGTGGGAAGTCAGCCTAGCCCCCATACATATAGGTGGGCTGCTCCAAATTTGTGCCTCCTCAGCTGTTCTGTGCCTCTACCTGCAAGCCCTCAGCTTGCTGTGGCTTTGCTGAGATGCAGTTCCCACGACAGACAAAGCAGACACTGCTAAGGTGAACTATGAGGACAGAGAACTTGGCAGCGTCTCAGCTTGAAGGACTTATTGATGCATTGCCTGTCTGATAGCAGGCCCTGGGATCCTAGTGACATGCAAATTCTCAGACTGCTGAGGGCTCAGAGTCACCTGTAGCAGCCCAGTGCTATCAACCTTGGTGTAATGCTGGTCCACAATATTAATTCCCTAGAAAGTGAAGGAGACAATCTGGCTGTGTACAGTAAATATTGATCCATTGATTAGGAGTCACAGGCACATGGGAGAGTCATTGGGCTCATCACCAAGTGCCCTTGCTCCAGAGGGATGAGCAATTATTGGTTTCCCCCTTGAAGCTGACTCTGGCATGTGTACTTGTGCATGTGTCAAACATACTAGTTAGCAGGACCTCAAACCAGGCCCTCCTGGCAGAGGGCTGCAGCTTGCTCCACCAGACACTTCCTCACCCATGAGGCTGGTAGGCAGCACTTCCTACTCCCCGGGGCAGCCTGTTTTGCTACAGTTATACACCACACATGTATGTCAAGGGAAACAGCCAGACATGCATAGATTTGCTACAGTTATACACCACACGTGTATGTCAAGGGAAACAGCCAGACATGCATAGATTTATTGTCCCTTTCAGAGCCAGCATGGAGCCCTTGTGCACATCACAGCATACCCATGTGCACATTGCATGGAGAAAATAACCTCGAGGCCACGTGGAGACTGTCAGCACCTGAAATGCTCTGAGACAAACAGAGCACATGGCCATACCTGCAGGGTGTTCTTGGAGTGAACCACAGGTGTCTGAGCTGCCCTGCAGTGACCTGTGCCTCCAACCCTCAGAGTAATGCTGCAGAGGACACGGGAACAGGCAAAGCCTTTGGTTTCTGAGAGATGGCAGCATATAAGTTTATCCAGTTGTCTTTCTGAACCCAAATTACTGGAGAAAACATTCTAAATGCAATCTGAAAATACCCCCAGAACACTCCCCAAACTACAAACAGCTGAAGAACACGTAATGCTTGACGATTTTTGCTTGCTTTGCACAGAACAACATTAACACAAAACCTTATATTTCTGAACTTAAAAATAGCTATTCCTGTAGTGTTGTATCATCCCCACCAATGTATGGCGACTGCTTTAGCACTGTGAGAAAATATTTAGACTTTGGTCTCTACCCAAGTTCGGAGCATCACTGACACATGTGCAGCAAACTCTCTCTGAACTGTACCAAATGCTATTTACAGGGAAGCCGCACTGGTGCCTCAATTTCTGCTTGGTTCCCCTGAGTCCCTCTCCCTGGGCTGGGGTGCTGCCAGTTCAGCTCCACTTCCTTCTGCTGTTGGCATCTCTTGGTTTAAGCTAATGGGGAAGCAAATTCCTGGAGCAGATAAACTTAACATGGGACCCTGGCAATATCAATCATACTCCATGCATTTACACCACACAGTATCTAGACAGAAGTGGGACTTGCCTTTAAGTTACTTTAGAGTTTTCAAGAGAGATTCAAGATCCTTGCAGAAATGGCAGTCCCTTCAGATGCACTCAGAGAACACTCCTACCTGGATTTTCACATCACCCAAGAACACAACAGCATTAATTGGATGTTTTTTTATCAAAAGCAAGAAATAAGTATCAAAAATTAAAATCAACTAAAAAGAAACCATTGCTATAGCACAAAAGAAGTTATGCCCTACATTAGTCCTCCCACCTGAGCTTACTTTTAGTGAGGTAAGTCCCATACTGGACTGAGTCTCTAGATGAAAAAAACAACAGAAATGGAAAGCACAGGACTCACCTGTCCACATCTATGTCCACTTCCAAGCAGTGCTGGAGCCTCATGCCCACCTCAGACCTTCAAGCAGGCATGGAAGCCCCAGGTGAAGCCCTACCACTACTCACTCTCAGGTGCAAGAGCTTTGTGAATCCACAGGAAAGGAGCCAGGACTCTGCTTCAAAAGGGGCTGCAGCTGTGAAACAAAATCCTATCTGTGCAAAGCTTGGAGATCACCCAAAGTCCATGGAGGGCTCATTTTTTAGCTTTCACAAAGGCTCCTTCACACCAGGTGTCTGTTTCATGCTCATCACATACCAGCTCCCCTGCTGCAATGAGATCTGCTGATAGTTATTATTCAGCTGGAGTTTGTTTCCTTTAAATACAGGAGAGTTGAGCATCCCCTCCCTAAAGCCTTAGTGTTTCAGTCCCTGCTTCCTGGGCTGTGGTCCCCACCAAGGGTGAGGAGAGCGACCACCTTTTCCTCAGGCCTCGCTTCCCAAGGCCATGGTGCTGCCTCTCTGCAGGGCTGAATGGCCACCACCTGAGGGAACACACTTAGCTCACTGCAGAGGGGCTGCCCTCTGGTTCTGTCAGATGTAGGAGTTCAAGTTTAACAGCTTCAGAGAATAAATATCCAAAACAGATTCAGGAGAGCATGCAGAGCTCCATGGTGCCCAGAAAACAGCTCGTCTAAGCAGAAGCACAAAGTCATTTGAAACAGATTCTTACTCACAAGCTCCATTCAGGAGGCACAAGTGCTTTTGATAGGGCTGCTTTCCCTTGTGCCGCTCTCAGCCACTGACCTGACCGAAGTCCTCAGAAACGTGTCTGTCCTTGTTTTGCCTCGAGCCCGACTGCAGGCTTTCTGAGGGAAGCTGGTGGTGTCAAGGGAGACTGCGAGTCCCCTCTGAGGAAGCTGAGGGCTGCTGAGCCCCCCATGGGGGGATGAAGCAACCCCCTCCATCCACCCAAAGCAGTTCGGGCAGGACAGGTTCTGCTCCCACTGAACACTCAGCACAAGCAGTTTCTTGCCATGATGGACAATCGGCTGAGGCAGCACTGTCTGCTCTCCAGACGTGCAAGAGACCCTCCTGCAAAAGGGCCCCTCACGTCCTGATTTACTCCGCCACAGCCCATCAGGGATGCGTGCTCCCCCAGCCCTCGCTGCTCACTGCTGCTTCCCCTCACTACCGCCAACAGCCATCAGTGGAGGCCTTTGGAGTCCTTCACCATTCCGCACCATTTCCCCTTTGCCCAGAAACCAGCCACCATGCAGCACAGCTCTCACAGCAGAGAAAGGGAACCAAAGGGGATTCTGGACACAGTGAGGCTTCTTGTGAACAGAAACACCTAGGAAGCATCAGTGTCAGTAGTGTTGCCACTTCCCGTTACTTGATTCTGACACTGATCCCAGCTTCCTGAAATCGTGTTACAAATTTGTTCTGAAGAAATTCCACATCTGGTTTTGTGATTACGACAAAAAGCTTGGAAATGTGGTCCCTATGTATGAAAAACTTAAGAAAAAAAACAATGCCCTCTGTGCATATTTATATGCCTGTGTATATCTGCACCTTTTCCTTCTGTTGTGGATAAAGCTGAGGATGTGCACAGAAATATATTGTCTCTGGGCACTTACCATGTATTTATCAAAGCCAGAAGGGAAATAAGGTTTTAAGTAATTAACCATCATATATATTATAGAATCATAAAATCACAGAATAGTTAGGGTTGGAAAAGACCTTAAGATCATCTAGTTTCAAACCCCCCTGCTATGGGTAGGGACACCTCCCACTAAATCATGCCAATCCAAGGCTATTTCCAACCCAGCCTTGAACACTGCCAGTGATGGAGCATTCACAACTTCCCTGGGAAACCCATTCCAGTGCCTCACGACCCCAACAGTAAAGAATTTCCTCCTCAGATCCAATCTAAACTTCCCCTGTTTTAAGTTTGAATCCCTTACCCCTTGTCCTATCACTACAGTCCTTCATGAAGAGACCCTCCCCAGCATCCCTACAGTCCCCCTTTCAGATACTGGAAGGCTGCTATGAGGCCTCCACGCAGCCTTCTCTTCTCCAGGTTGAACAGCCCCAACTCTATCATCCTATCTTCATACGGGAGGTGCTCCAGTCCCCTGATCATCCTCGTGGCCCTCCTC
>JASSUY010035906.1:86704-101848 GCA_032466535.1 Forpus xanthops
CATCAACTGTTTTAGTGCCACAAACAGCCAAGAATTCCCTGAGTAACTCAGAGAGCAGCAAAATGAGTTACTGCACTGCACATAATGCATCGTGGCTGGGAGTGCCCCTCCACCAAGATTTACAAAACCAGCCCTCCAAGCACAGGCAGAATGATACTGATGGAAAAACCTCTCTAGTTTGCCTCTGTAGTAACACCCAAATTTTATTATGCCCTTGCTAGCATTTCCTATCAAGTTTTGGGTTGTTTTTTCTAAAAGAACTATTTTTTTTACTTCTTGGAGCAGGGTATAAGCACTGAACCTAGGTGCATCTCTCATCAAATTAGGTCACTAAAACATGTTTACTGTATTTGGAAAAGCTTTTTTTTTTTTTTTAATCAGAAATGTGTCCTTGTAAGTTTGCTTTGGGAATTCTCTCAGTGCATATTATAGTCACATCTTAAAAAGGGCCTACATCACAGAAAGATCTCTGAATACATAGATAAGAATATCTGTTTTAAAAGAGGTGAATTAAACCTGAATGAAGCATGTTAGTAAATTCTTGCATCACAGAATACACTCTGTGTGTTAAAGCCTGTTCTCTTTTTAAACATTTCAGAGTTCAATAGCTGCTGACAAAGCACTCATTTTGGCTATGCTATTCTCTTTCACATTTGTGTGCCTTGCCACCAAATTGTAATACATCACAATAAGCATTTTAGATTCATCTGATTTACATTTCTACTATAGCCAGTTGTAGCTATGCACTGCTGTGTTATTTTAAATACTTACAATTGCACTTCAGTGTAACTTAATGAGCCTAAAAATAAGGCAGAAAAATCTTTCATTACTAAAAATATCATTTTGGAAACTTATCTGCAGTTCTAGTACTTTTTCAAGGCATATTAAAAATCACACGTGTGCTTTAACACTGGGAGTATCTCATGCAAATGAAGTATATATCTACATAGTCACAGTCATATCTAGAGAATCCCACAATGGTTACATTTTTTTCTAGGTCTTCAGCTTTTTTCAGGTCACAGACTCACACCTTAATTTAGTAACAGATAGTACTAGAAATAGAGATGCCATTAAGTCGTTTCCTAAGGCAAAGGATATATTTCACACAGTGTTACAGCACTCAGGTCTATTTTTAGACCCTTGGTGGAGGAGTTATCATGGCCTGAATGCTAATAGGCACAACACACCAAAGCAGCCTGCCTTAGGTTAGAGTGGAACAATGCTACGAAAGCAAACCCCGTGAGCATAAAGAGGTTTCAATGTCAGCAGCATATCCCAAATAGCAAAGAGAAAAAGCATGCCAAGTGCAAAACAACTACTGTGATAGCGTGACCATCTATAAGTGTCACCTCAGAATGAAGTTATACAGGAAAGAACACACCTTCCCTGGAGCTGCTGCGATAAATCTTTTCAGCAATGACTGGCTCCAGAGAAGAAATTATGATTAACTATGAAAAAGTTTGATTTTCCTTCTAAAATATAAAGAGCTGGAAAGTTGGTGTGGCCACTGTTGTTTTATTGAATCTCACTGGAGTTGACTTCAGGAGAAGCTAATACTGGCATCAGGACGTTGTCACTACAGAGGTTACTAGATATTCTGACAGAGAGCCAGAGAGATGTACTGAACTAACAAAACAGACAACTAAGAATCACCTACCGATATTTCTGTGCCTTTATTTTTATTTCCTGGAACTTTAGAAAATACCAACCTGCTCATGTGGAAACTCATCTCTCTTTTTTATATTCACAGAACGAAATGATCAAACAGAACAGGAAGAAAGGAGAGAAATCAAACAGAGACTGACAAGAAAGGTAAGATCTTGCAATACCTTCTGTTGTTTTTAGAAACTTATCAAAACTGATATAGCATCAACCAGTCATAGAGGTCATTATTACACAAAACCTCCTTTAACAGACATCCTCCTCAGCAGTGTCTGAGCATTGGATAATATGAATTATAAAAGCATTTACCTTATCTCAGCTACAGGAGACTTAGCAGAATATTTACATATAAAGTTTAAGTCAGAAAAGGGATGTTTGCTTGCACACTGGGTATTTTGCTGCTACACTGCTGGAAAAGGACTACTTCACTTTTTGCAGCAATCAGGAGCAGAGCTGACTCCCAGCTGAGCACCAGGTGTGCTCCCACAATAGCTTTCTCTTTGCATTTAAGGTATTCTTAGAATCAGAACTAGATCAGTTGTTCTGTTCATAGGAATCCCTACTGGAATGATAAGCCAAATATGCTGATAACTCAGAAAAGCCAAATCAAAATTCTTACAATGGGTCCAGTCCTGAAAACCTCACACAATCTGCTGCTGACTGTAGTAGAAAACCCCTACAGCACGTGACTTTATACACAGACCATAATAAATTCATCATGACTCCTTTATATATTGTAAATATACTTTATCAAAATCCAGGGTAAAATATTTTCCTTTTTCATCTTTTATAAAACCACTGTGTTGTAGCCCACAACTCCACTTAAACCATTATTACTCTTCTAACAGTACTCCAAGGATTGAGTATTTCCCTGGATTTCAAAGGGTTGGGGCTTCGCACACTAAGCTAGATGGGAAGCAGAAAACGTTGCACATTTTGTTGAGATGTTTGTTATTAACACTGTTTATTTTACAAAACTGTTCAATACAGCTTAACCAGAGACCTACAGTTGATGAACTAAGAGACAGAAAGATCCTGATTCGATTCAGTGATTATGTGGAAGTGGCCAAAGCACAGGACTATGACAGGCGAGCAGATAAACCATGGACAAGACTATCAGCAGCAGATAAGGTACTGACATAATTAAAATGATGTCTTCCTTTGCTATACCCAAGACCTATTAGTTCTGCTTTAGAAAACTCCTGTTCTGCTCTGCAAGTCTGGTATTTTACCACACTTATATTTCACAAGATTGTTAACTTTCTTCTATTTCCAATTCCTAGGCAGCAATTAGGAAAGAGCTAAATGAATACAAAAGTAATGAAATGGAGGTACATGCATCAAGCAAACATTTGACAAGGTCAGTTTTCCAGCTATTTATTTCCATTGCCTGCTAAACTCAGTCTGCTTGAGCCCCAAAGCTGTAGATTTTGCTCTTATATGCGGGGTGTGAGAGAAGAGTATGCAAAGGAAGCTTTGTTTTAAAATAAAAATGGAAATATTTCTTTTCCTGCTCACAATCTGGCTTCTCTATTTTAGTTTTGCTTTGATTAGCATGTACTGAGAAGTCTCCAGAGCTTCTCCAGAACATCACTCAGCTTGTATTCTTTGCACTGAAGATTCAAAAGCTATGACAAAAAATTAAATGCATGAAATAAAAGAAAAAAAAAATACGCTATAGAAAGGTTTCTGAATTAAATGTACTGGAATCTGCAACCACATTATCACAAACATTGCAACTCCCCTGCTAAGAGATACCAAATTCTACACACTGTAACAAGACATATATAATGCCTAGAGGTAATAATTAGTTCCAGTGGGATTTGTTCTAATGGATTCAATATCCCTTGCATGCCAGTCCAGCTGCTACTGCAAGGATGGCAGCCCCCCAAGCACACTTAATGGCAGTGAAGAGGACAGGAGAGAGAACTGGTTTTGAGTCCTGTCACTGTCCAAGTGGTCAGGCCAACATGAACCTAGTCACTGCAGCGCTCTCTTCATGTGCCAGCACTGCTGACAGGTACCATGCTTAAACATGCATGAAAATATTAATCTCCGTTTTCCAAGTGGGGAAAAAATGTGAGAGGCTGATTCCACAGGCATCATTACTTGCAAAAAGTCCTTGTTAGAGAAAAATCGAAACAGCAATCAGTTGGTTCCTACAATTCCCATTACATCCCTTGAACAAGTTCAATTGCTCTTAAAACATGATTTTTGGAGCTGCTGGGAGCACAGTGTACTCTTACCATTGCTGTAAGCATCCTCAGGTGTGCTTGCTGCTAAAATAAGTTGCTAACAATATACTAGGGAACTTCTTGTGCAATCTGGTGTTCTGGAAGGCTCCCTTCAGCCACACCTGGGCCCATGGTGCCATATTTAGCTCTGAATGCAACGAATTCCAGCTCCAGTAAGCTTTGGATGCTCAGTGGTCATCGATCTACATGTGGTAGCTGTATAATTCTAGACTGTTCATTCAATTGTCAGGGCTCTTTTAACATAATTCAGTCATCACTGCATTAAAAGAATTAAATATGGGCGGAGGAAAGGAATGGGATGGCTGCAGTTTAAGTCTGAAAGTGAGATATACACATTCTCTCATTGAAGGTACCTCTGGAATTTAAGTAGATTGTAAAGATATATTTTGAAATTTGTTCAAGATATTAGGAGTAAACAAGCTCACACTTTACAATCAGTGCTAACGCATTACAAGTCATTGCAACTTCAATTACATACCTCAACCAAAGAACAAGAACCTTACAGAGCAAGAGCGCATTTATTCTAGACAGACTTTTAATACCATCATACATTAAACCAACCATATGTTCTTTGTATTTTCTAAAGCATCAGGTCAACATTGCTTACTTATTAGAAAATAACAAAGTCACTGCACAGTAAAGAGTATTTCTACCAATGACAAACTGTGGCTGAATTTCTAAAAGGAAAGAAACCAAAATCAACTCCATACCAATATTTGCATTTGCACTCCCAAATAACTGTGAACTGGACAGGCTGGGCCCTGAGAACTGTAAACACACTACAGTCATGGCACACATGTGGAACTGTGCTGGTGAATGTTAAGAATTAAAGTTGCTGTGCTTCAGTACTGTTCCTGTATCTTTAAACAGAATGGGTACTGTAAAAAACACTTTTTTTGTTATTATAAGAAACCTTTTTGAAATTATACTACATTAGAAAATTCAGTGTGATCTGAAACGTCTCTCTTGTTTCTCCTAGATTTCACAGGCCATAGAAATTTTCTTCTGAGAAGAATCTGTCTTTACTTTTTGATACTGCTGCTGAACTCACATCAGGGAATATATAAGTCTTTCCCTAAAGTTCAGTTCAGGCTACCTTGATGTTTATGTGGAAGAAGGACTCTGCAGCTGAAATCTGCAGCACTTATGGACAGAAAGAAGCACCAGAGCTGTACTCTGCTCTGAAGTCAGAAGAGAGATGGCCTGTGGAGTGGGATGATCTGCTGAAAGACTGAAGTAAAGCTACTTGAAAGAACTACTACTCTCCTTCAACACTTGTTTTAAACTGTTTTGCAGTCTATCTTGGAAGAGGAGATGTTGTGCATGTACAGGCTTTACCATTCCAAGGCCTCTGACATAAATGGACATGACACACTGTCATTCAGTATTATGTTGACAAGACATTTTGAATTTACCACAATTAGTTTGTAAAACACTTAAGTTCATGATCTAAAAACTAATTTAATGTATTATAATTTCATTCTTTTTTTTTATATAATGTCTAACAGAATCACAGCTGCAAGCATTTTTGATTCCTGTTACTTTTGTTCTTTAATTAAATGACTACTTATTGCAGGAAATTAACATGTTTCCTAAAGCTCCTTTTTTCCCCAGAGACAGCTTTGAAGGGATCACTTTTATTATGCACCAGATCATATTGCTTTTTTATCATGACAGAATCTTAACAAAAGGATTATATTAAACTGAGGTTTTCTATCTTCAGGGATATTGGTGTTTTGGACCAGATCCTGACCAACAGAATATGATTGTCATTCTACACTAGTTAAGGTTCTGGTCCTCTAAATAATGACAGTTAAGGTCACTGTTATTCAAAATCAGCAAACTGCATAAGCATAGATAGATACCTAACAGTGTGCACTGATGTCTGTCAAACAAATCTTATGCTTTCTTGACAGTAAGAAAAAAGTCACTAGATACCAATAAGAAAGCTAATAGAACTGTTTGAAGGAGAAAGTAAAGCCAGTCGTTCTATTAATGCTCAGCACCTACAAGCATCTGAGAATTCTACTCAAAATATTACTAAAAGGAAAAGCTTAGGGGAAAAAAAAAAAAAAGGGCTAGCTGGAAAGCATGCCTGCTGAAACAGCAACAAAATGGTACCTCCACTCAAAGGATGGAAATTTCTCTGCAAGAGCCTTAAATTACATCCTTTTGGGGAGTTGCTTAGTATTAAAGACTTGCAGAAGGTGCTCTTGATCTTGTAGCTTCATTGAGATGATCTCCATAAAGCACGAAAATAACAGAAAACACGGAATGTAAAATTGTATAAACTACTCCTAAATCACTATGAGGTGAATGAATCAGTGCAAACAGTGGATGGACTAACTTTCCATTCTCATCTGCGGCTCGGCGCTGGAATGGAATAAGGTGAATACAATGCTCATCTCTGGCTAAACTAAAATTTAAGAATAGAAGGTAAGTACAGTGCAACACCTAAAATACAAGTCAGAAACAGAAGAATCCTGGGAGGTGAGGTGCTCAGGCCCAAGGAAGCTCACTGACTTTGCTGTAGCTGTCTGTAGTTTTGTATAACTTTTTATGTTTGAGTTATGTGATTATCAGTTGAAGACCTGAATTACCTTAAGATATTTTTTTTTTCCTATTTAATGCAATTTTATAACTTGCTGCCTTTTCACAGGTTCACATAACATGGTAACTAATAGCAAACTTATTTATACTGATCAATAATTTTATTATTAATACTATTCATTCTATACAACAACATAGTGATAGTCCAGGTGTAATACACAAAAAGGGTAAATGGAAGGGATAGAAAAGTTTCTTCTGCAGAATGACCACTCAGTTTGAGAACAGGAGATGATCCGCTGTTAACTACAGCCTTGGTTAACAATCCATGAAAGTAACACTCCCATTTAGCAGTGATGTGTGCTTTCACTGGTAATAAAAACACTGCATAAAACACATTAAAGGGATGTTGAAAAATGTGATAGAAAAAAAAATGTTAAGGGTAACTTAGAGCAGCTTCAGAAATGTCTAACAGTGGCTATGAGCTGTATTACTAACGTGACTTAACCATCTTGTAGTTATGCAGCTTTAATTCTTCCCCAGGTTCTCAGCTGTCCTTCCACCACCAGCATCCCAGGCTTCAGTCTGGTAAGAGCCAGCTGGTTGTGACTACTGCAGAGTCACACGGGGTCACTCTCAGCTTGCTGCTGGGCAGCTCTGTTGAGCTGTTTGGAGACCACATGCAAAAAAAAACGGAATTATTTTCCAATGCTGAATGTTGCCTTTGTGAATGCTCCCTTGTGACACTGCTTAAATTTGCTTGTACCTATTCAAAGTTTCTAGAAGATAACAGGGCTGGGTCAAGAGTGACAGGAGGACAACAAACTTTCATATGTGTATTTTATCACAGGTCCTCATTAAAATTAGCAGTTGTTTTAGTTTTTTTAATATGCACTTGCTACGAGAAAAGAATTCAGGCCTTGCAGTGTACTTTTTAAAACCTTGCATAGTTAGGAGAAAAAAAAAAAAGTCCTGTCTCATATACTGATAAATTCAGTTAGACTAGTAACAAAAAAGTTTACTATCTCATGAGGTCCATCTAGTGGAGATAACAGTGATCACAGGGTAAAAATAAATCTCACGCAAAAAACAGAAGCTCAGAAAAACCGTAAAAGTATCAAGTACATTTAGGTAGATGGGATGAGTGGAAAAAACTGCTGACAGCCTCCATATAGTAATTTCCAGACAACACAGCCTTGTATTTTTATATCAATTAATAGGAAATACATTTAATTTACAGCTATTTCTGTAATAAACCATCTCCCTCTTGTAAGAACACTTACTCTGCATTCTACTCTCAGTGCACACCGGTTTGCAGCAGTAAGATGTATCTGACTGACGTCCAAATATGTATTATTGATTTAAAGCAAAACAGGAATGACATTTTGTAAAACAAAAAGACAGACAATATGCATTTTTCTTGAAACATTTAATTCAACTATTTGCAATATAGCTCAACCACAAGTATTCAGATTTTGTTTTTTCTTAGAAACTCTTACTGAAGTCTAACAGCATAGACAAATAGGACTGAGATCAAAGAAGGCAATTTGATCCCTAAAATTCTGACTGTATTCTAGATCAGACAAAAGGGGTATTTTGTACACACAGACCCAAACCAGAGATTCAAAGTGAAATTCAAAGGGATTTCTCTGAAAGTCAGTTAAATAACCTACCAGAATTGTCAGACTTCTTAAAAAATAGCATATGCTAAAAATCTAATTCACAAACTGCATTTTATCAGATTCTGTAAAATTATTTTAAATCTCACATAAAAAAGAAGTCTTATCCACAAAGATTTGATTATTATTAAGGAAAATACACTTTCATTACAGCAGTTTCTTTGAGAGTAAAAAACAAAAGTTGTCAAATTTTGCATTATAAAAGAACATTTATATTCACCTTGAATTTCAGGAAGGTATCTGATAATTTTACTGCAGAATTCTATCTTCTGATTGAAACAATGTCTGCAATCCTCTGCGAACATTACACAACTCCTCTTCTTGCTGTAAAAAGAATTACATTTATCACAACATATTCTAATTCTGGTGCATAAGATATGCTCCTTTTAATATATCAAATAGGATGTTTTTCTTTTCAATGTCAGTGCTCAATATATTCAGACTCAGAATTAAAACTATCTGAATCTACCTGCTGCTTTCATCCCCCAGATAAGGTTTCAAGTATGTCAGTGACACTTGGATTCAGACTCATTTTTTTTTTTATATATAGAACTAGAAATTGCAGTTTTTAATAATTCACTATTAAAGCAGCTATACTTAACAAAAATGAAGACAACGTAACTTCATTTACCATTTCTTTCAGAAGCTTCTCTTGTAATCCTTTTAATTCTTCTTTCATCAGGTGCATCTATAAAAAAATACACTCAGTATCTTCTGTGTTCACAATTGGTAACCCATTTCAAGAAAACAATTACTGAATCTAAATGGCTCCTAACAGATAGAGATGCACATGCATCCACCTTCTGAAGGAAAGGGATGCATGTTTTGTATGTGTTCTTTCTTGGATGGTTAACACTGGTAAACAGAGCCATAAAACACAGAATAAATCTTGCACTGGTTTTGCAGACAATTGCATAGACCTAATGCATGAAATCTAGGCCTAAAACATCGAATATTATTATGTCAAAGGACATTTTATGATAATAAAAAAGGATAAAGGCTTTCTTTGGGAAAAATAGTCAATGCTATATCCATTGGCAAAATTTAAGAATTGTTAAGAACAAGAAAGAAGCAAAAGTTCATCATACCTCTGAAGTAAAAACACGTTCTTCACAGTCACCGGCATGGCAGACATTCTTTTCAAATGAACTTTTAAGAATCTGAATTCTAGAGAAATAAAAGGCAGTTCAAACAGCTTTACTACGTATGAACTTTCCACACCTACCATGAATACATGCCATTATTTGTAGTCTATTTATACTTAAAAAGCATGGATAAATGTTACCATCATTGTTACTACTGGAATAGTCCCTCAAGTATGTGGAAAAATTTACATGGAGAATAATTACATTTTTCCTGTAACATGACATTTTCATTTCATTTTCTCATCTCATCTGCTATGCCTATTTTATGGAAGAGAGAAACTGCACAGAGTTGGCCTAAGTTATACTTCAAACAAACAAAACACAAACCTCATCCCAGGATTAGTGAAGCCTACTAACCTTTGCTGCTCATTTTTCACGTATGTACTAAAAGTATGTGTGTGTTTTTTCCAAAAGGTCTGGAAAGAAAAATATTAATAGATGATAATCAGTAGGAACTCATATTTTCTGACCTAAAATTAATACTTACTATTAATAAATCACAGACAGAGCACAGAATGGGTAGGAGTTAACACAGTCACCACAGAATCATTGGTGGGGGAGGAGAAGCTTAGCTGGCAGGATGAGGCACTTCAGGAATTCTATTTTCATGGAACCAATTTAACCAAAAATCTGCTCTGCATACCAATTTAAAAACAATGAAAAAGAACATGCAAAGCATTTTAATCAGACCTTTTATATAATTTAAGCCATGCCCTTCAGAGTAAAAGAAAAAGCAAATGTAGTCTTGTGTTTACATGAATATTTGTATATTGATTTTTACATTACAGCAAGCAGCAGGAACAATTTCAACTGGCTGCTCGTAGAGAACACAGTAAATCAGGTTCAAATGCCTACAAGCTGTTCCTGGAAAAAAGGTTCCTGAAGCAGGGTAAACAGCCCACTGAAACTGGTTGGAGTAGTTTGTTCTAGGAAGAAAACCATAGGGCGCAGATCTAGAAATTCTAAGAGCCATGCATCAGCCAATGCTAACACCTCAAACCCATTATTTGAAATGGGACCCAACTTTAAGCAAAATGATAGTTTTTTAAATCAAAACTAATGATCTCAAGTTAAAGCTGATACAAACAAAATGTGGATTCCATAAAAATTCCCTTTTCTCCATGATCAAGCAACTAACATACAAACCAAGAATTCTTTTTCCATGTTTTTCAGGGACTGAGAGTCGTTTTCAAAATTCTCAAGTTGCTCAAAGAGAGCAGAACGGAATTCATCCAGCTGCCTGCTCCTACCAAAACAAAACCGGTTGCTTTCAGAAGTTATTCACTGCATTTCAATCATGCTTTAAAACAAATCTCTGGCTACAGACCTGCACTCACGAAGCTGGTAACTCATGGCTGATAAGTGCTCATGGGCAGCTCGTAGCGATTGTTTAGTAAAATTATCCATTTTCCTGGAGCGGCTCTATGGGGATGTTTTTACATTAAATTTAGAGTATTTTAACTTTAGAAAAAAAAAAGAACAAAAAAACCAACCCTGAAGCATGTTTAGCATTGTAATTGATCAGTATTACAGAACATACTGAGCAAAATCCCCCTTTTTTTATCATCTCCCTATCTTTGAAGGAAAAGCTTTCTATTATGAAGTGTAAGTAAAATTAGCTTTAGTTTTTAATAAAACACTACCTAATTTTAATGTACTTAAATCGAAGTACATTCTGCACATATATAAAATTAAATAATGTACTTAATCAGAAGTACATTGCCTGGAAAGTGCATCTCTTCAAACTAGAGTAAGTACACATGGAATGAATGATGTGTGCGTGCAGCTGCCTGAGATGAATAAATACATTATTCAGGCTCACGTTTTCCTTTTTGCAAAGGAATTTCATTCATGGCTTTCATAACTGAAAAGATTAAATAAAAATCAAAATGCAGTATGCTCACTCCTTTAAATACATACACTTGTTTTGAAACTACACACATGATAAAAACAAACCAAAGCAGACCTGGAAAAATAATTGTTGTAGAGTCACATACATAAAGGAACTGAAAAAAGCATAAAAGGAAAATTGGATTTTATGATTTCCTGAAGTTCTATGCACACAGCTATTTTCATGTCCCTTGAAGCAAATGCTGTACTGTACTACAAGCTATCATTTATATGCACATGTACTCAGACAAATAATATGATAAATGAAATATCTTGCCTCAATTTTCTTAGTAAATTCTGTTTGGAGCTTCTGACAGATACTGATAGTTGAACAACCAGGCTCCCATATTTCCCCATCCAAACCAGAGAGATCATTTGCAGATACAGGAGATATGCTTTCAGACACTGAAGTAAAGACAAGATAGTGTTACAATTCACGATGAAGAAGTATCCTATCTGAAGTTACAAAAGGGCCTATAACAGCTTTTGTTATATACATATGTTTGAAATGGCTCAGGTATTAAATGGCTGAGACCAGTTTCTGTTTTCATGTAATTGTTTTTTAATGGATATAGGCTCTAAATATTTAGAATTTCTTTTTATTTTTTTAAACACATAAAATGTTTTTGAATGAATATTATCTTGTTCGAACTTTGTTATGCTGTTTTAAACTTCTGCACAAGCACAGCCTTCACCCTGTAACTAACCTCTGAAAGTAGCAGCACTCTCTGTTTGAAATATTTCTTCAGGCTGTAATTTTGTTCTTCTCTTTTCTGTCTTTTCCTTCTCTTTGCTTGTTTCTGCTTCATCAGAATTACTTTCTGGATCACTGTGATACTTTCGTTTGAGAAACGGCTGTATAGTTGGTTCTTTAATAAACATGAAAACAAAGCTCCTTATTAGGATTATTTAGAATAATTACATGGGAGGATAAAGAAGAGCCAAACCCTAGGAGTATGAGGCTTTAAAGCTCGAGAATTATATAAAAATTAATTAGCATTACCTTCATGGAGTAATCCTTCATTCAGTGATAGGACAGCTTGATGTTAGTGAACAGCAGGATTTCAAGGAACACAGAACTATTTGACCCATTCAGGACTTGTTCATTAAAGAGGTTCACGCTAAGCTCTCTTTTCCGGATACCATTTAGCCCCACTTTTTTTTACAGTATCAAAAGAAATCTTAATCAGTATCTTAAGAGCACAATAAACTCTTTATAGCAACTGCATTTTGAAGCCCAGTTATTTTTTTTTCTTGAATGGGAAAATTAAAACAATGCAGAAAATGAGTAAAAGATACACGGAATAATATTGAATATATATAAAAGAAATCATAGTTTAACAACTTGTCATATTTTTATGATAAATAAACGTTTTTCTTAACCTTCACAGATACATGTAGAAAGTCTTGTGCTTAAAATGAAATGTTTGTACCTGACTCATTCAGGGGGGCATAAGGTTCTTCACTCCAAGACTGTGCTTTACTTCCACTGGAAGCAGATGATGGAGTTCGTGCTACACAATCCTGAAAGAAAAGTTACTGATTAACTTCCAAACTCAAGCACTTTCAGAAGTCTTCAGAAACCCACATTTGTGTTGCTTTTCATTATACCAGGCACATGAATACACTACATTTTGGATAAAAAAAAAAAAAAAAAAAAGAATCACTGCATGAATTGCTAAGTCGCACCAGATGAAAGAATAAACAAATTCACCACACTGATCATTAATGACAGCAGTACCTCAAGCGACCAATAAGGTCTAACTGTTTCCTGAAATAGAACACAAATAAAAGAATTTTGTTAAGAAGTCATTAGTCCTTTTTTTTTCTCACAGGAAAAAGTACTCAGAAGCAGTGCTCTGAAGGCGTACAAGTTTCAGTTTATACTCCAATGCTACAGCAGTTATTATATTGAGCAGTACACTAATGCTAAAAACTATAAGAGCACTTTTTCACCTCAAGAATTTTTCCATGCAGATGTCACAATTCTTTATGAAAAACTGTTTTCTATTGAAAACCCAGAGGAAAATATTTACTTCCTGTTGTTTAAGATATTAATTATCCCTGAACTTCTTCCCCTGTGTCCATGTGACAAACAATTCCCTAACTTATCTCAAATATTTAAAAAATAACTATCAAGGTTTTCCAAGGTCACAAGTAAACATTATATATAGTGCTTAACATTAAGAGAGATGCATTTCCCTTAAACCTCCCCATGTGTAAAGCAGACAAAACAGAGGAAAAATGGCTGCTCATTTCTGGAGTGCAAAGGCTTTAGTAACATACCTCCTCTTTACTTTTGGTGATAAGTTTAGTTGTATCTTGTAGCTTTCCTTTCATAGCATGTGTGTCCAAAACACAATGTCTGAAACTTGAATCTTCATTATTATCACGCATTTTGCATGCAGATCCCTTTGCATGTTTTCCATTGACAGTTTTATATGTTGGTAAGCTGTGCTACACATTAACAAAACATAATAGTTGACAGGAGATGTACAAAAAGCATAAAGCAGTTGGCATCTGAATGGAATAATTTTCAGTTAAAATAACTGCAGAGTAACTTCAATATTCTTACCAAAGATGCTTCACTTAAAGCTGGTGAGCAACATATCTTTCCAAATGTTAACTTTTTAGCAGGCATCTCAGGGGACTGATTTAGATACAGATCTTGAAAGTTCTTTTTCTGGGGATGAAAATCAATGGGAGAGATTCCTTTCTCAAAGTTTAACATTTCTGTTTTTTCTGGTGTTGACTCCTGAAGACCAAGTGATCTTTCACTGCCAGTACATTCTGGAGTAACGTCTCCTCCTGATATTCTTTCAGTACCTAGAAAACAGTTACTTAACTGTCAGCAGAAGCAATGAAAGTTGAAAAAGTTAAAGCTCCATACTGCTAACTGTTGCAACTCTAGGTATATGCATATCTCAGATGTGTGGAATTTCACTTCAAGTGTTGGCATACAGCTTCCCACACTTCCACTTTTTGCACTCCCTGCACTATTTTAGCAGTTACCACATTCATTCTAATACTTACATATTGCACTTCTATACTATGTCAAATAACTGAACCAAACTATAGAAGTGTTAGTGACATGTTAATACACTTCCTTAAATTATGTGCTACACACTCAATTAAGGGATATACCAGCTACTATGATAATCCTCATTTAAGCTCCAACTTTTGATACAGTGTTGCTATAATGTCAAAATACCCACATCTCATGGTCTCAAGAGACACAGGACTCTCAAATGAGGGCATTTCAATTTTCTTTTCTTCTGCAAAGTTCTTTGATTCAGTAAATGCTTTATGTACATAGTTTGCTAGTCTCTTTGGCTCCACAGATGAAATATTCTGAAGTTCCTTTTGCTGATTATCATCCCTGTTTTCTCCATTCATACGTTTCTATTACAATACAAAGTTTATGTACATATTATTTGTAAACATATGGAAACATGGAAAATACAGACACACACAGTTGTAAAGAGAATATTATCTATATGTCCTATTGAACAAGCAGAAGGTCCAAAAAAAACATCATTAGAAGTGCATAAATTCATATCAGGGGTTCTAATACCAGTAAATACAGAATTTGTTTAATTCAGCATCCAAATTTCTATTCTTATGAACTTCTTCATTATTGGAAACATTAATTGATGTTTCAGGATCTAATCAATGAAGTTTACATAGGAAAATGCTATGCTAAAAGAATGCAAAGAGTTTTACCAGCCAACGTCATTGCTAAATTACTACAAAACCTGTTTGAGCATTCAGCAAATATACTGACACAGAATCATAGAATAGTTAGGGTTGGAAAGGACCTTAAGATGATTTAGCTCCAACCCCCCTGCTACGGGCAGGGACACCTCCCACTAAACCATGCCACCCAAGACTATGTCCAACCTGGCCTTGAACACTGCCAGCGATGGAGCATTCACAACTTCCCTGGGCAACCCATTCCAGTGCCTC
>JASSUY010035906.1:101948-112230 GCA_032466535.1 Forpus xanthops
TAGGCCCCCTTCAGATACTGGAAGGCTGCTATGAGGTCTCCACACAGCCTTCTCTTCTCCAGGCTGAACAGCCCCATATCCCCTATCAAGTCAGTCTTTTTATTATTCAGAGAACAGGCTTAGGATTAGCCATAAGGTACTACAGAAAAGAGCAAACTCTGGCTCCAAAGAACTTGTTATGGTTTTGAAATAAAGGACACAGTAGTACTTGGCAGCAGAATACATTTCATGAAGGAAACTGAAATCCTACTGTGACTGAAAGATTATTTCGGACTGATTTTCTTAGCAACTAAATACTCATTATTAAAAAGGGCACTAGAAATAATAAAGTTCATTTCAAGTTGCTCATGTTGGTTTAGTGTGAGGTGTCCCTGCCCATAGCAGGAGGGTTGGAACTAGATGATCTTAAGGTCCTTTCCAACCCAAACTATTCTATGATTCTATGTTGGGCACTTAAAATTCAGGAGCACCAAGTAAAATGTAGATCAGAATACATAAGGAAAAAAAAAAAAAAGGTCAGAATTGGATTTTTAAGAAGAAAGTGCAACGCTATACCTGCATTTTTGATTTCTTCTCCCTAGAGATGCATGCTGAAGAATCCCTTTCACTCTCTGACTCTGAACTGGAAGGCTCTTTGTAGTTTTTTGCTAATGCTGCTCTTCGAGGCAGTTTTTGCCTGGTTATTTGTTTTATTGGTTCATCAGTTCTTGAATTCTGTTTTTTACATTTGCTCATCTTTGGAAGAGTAAAAACAACTTCAGCTTAAATCAGAATAATTCACAAATATATAAGAATAAACGGCAGGTAGCTTGCTTTCATTACTTGAAATCCATTATTTAAAAAAAACTAAAAAACATAACTCTATTATGTCTTGGAGAGTCCAACCATCAATCTACTAAGCATTTTAGGCAGATAATTTTCACTGTAGATCAGGCACAGTGAAGACAGGAATGTAAGAGTCAAAAAAAGAAAAGAGTCAAAATAAACACCATTTTTGAACTACAGCAAAGCTGAAGTGGGTTTCCAAAGGTGGCTATCTCAAATACACACACATTTAAATGAGACTAACTAGTTTTAAACAGAACAAAGCCAAAAGCCTGCACAGTGTGCAGCAACCAGCATCCTTGGTCATGACCTCTGAACTGATCACCTTAACCACCAGACTAGAAGCAGTCTTCCTTTTTTTATCTGTCCCCCTTCTACTCCGTTACTACTGCCACTCTACGCAGCAGGCAATGTTCAGATGCAGAGCAAAGCATGTTCTCACTGAAAGTAACCCAGGGACTTGACATTAGAAGGGATGAAAACGTGTTAAGTGCAATGCCTTTCAGATTAGAAGAGATTAGAACTGTCATTCTGCTCTCTTGAACAGTGCTCTACACAAAATGTATGCTGGGAAACAGCTTCCTCATTTCCAGGGTCAAGTCTCTTAGTGATTTTAGATACCCTCCATCTGAATCTATGGAGTAGTGTAACCCTATCTCCTCAAAGCAGGCACTTTGAACTTTCTTGGGTAGATCTGGGGCATTTTGTCACTAAAAAGGACACATTAGTAAGCAGACACAGTCAACACTAAGCAACTGAATCCTCTTCAAGGTATATGAATGATTATTATACAGTTATTATATTCTAATGAATTATTATATGAATTTTATATATTCAAGAGTAGATGGCTATTAGGTAGCAGACATCATCAATAAATTTATGTAGTAGATCTTAAAAAAACATCAAGGTATAACAGTCATTCTAACTCATAGCCAGTATTATACCTGAAATACTAGCTACATATTACAAAAAAGAATAGAGTACCTGAAAAAAATAAACTGTATTTAACAACAGACATTGAAATTAGCATGAATGACATATATTTATGAAAAAATATTTTAAAACACTTCATGTAGAGAGTTAAAATGTTTTTAATATATATCAGAAGTCTAGTTGCAAATTTGCATTTACCTTTTTCTTATTTGCATTTTTGCCTTTAGGTTTATCCATGCGGCAAACAGGTTCAGGCAATTTCTCTGAAATTTCATGCAGAATTTCAGCTGAAAAGTCACAGAATCACTTTTACACCCACAAAAGTTATTCAGTACACGGCTTTTAATACATTATTTCCAAAAGCCAAAGGTTTATTTTACAGACAACCACCTCTGCCTGTCCCATTTTCCGTGTTAAAATCCAGGCTTTTTAGAAATTCACCTCTATAAATTATTAGAATTGATCTGAACATTCCTTATGATTGGAAATAAGTCAAAAAACCCCTCTTATCTGTAACACAGCACATTACATGCTGTGCAATTAATGTCTATGAGCAAACTTACTGCAGCATTCTTAAGAAATATAGAAAAAGTTTCTCACTTTTGTTTGTGTTTATGGATTTCCTCAAATGCTTATTTCTGCTGTAATCAATTAACTGGGCTTTAGGTTTTCTATTTGATTCCCGTAGCCAACTAATGTCTGTCTTGCAGTCATCACCTCTGGTTTCTGTGTCTGTGTCACTGAAGAGTTGCTTCTTGTTTTTCGTGTTTGTAATCTGTAAGACAAAATACCTTTTTAATTTATCCATTTACTTTTAATATACCTTTCACTTACATAATTGGCATGTAAAAGGAAGAAGACAAGGTATTCTGAGCCACAAAAATAAAAACCTTACTTGTTTTCTTTGTTTCACTTCAGTGCTAGTTTTACCATCATCTGCATTCCTTAATGAGAAAAATGAGACACACCTTTAAATAATACATTTACAAATACTTGTTCTAAATCTTTCTATTGTTCATATGATATGAGGATTAAGGATTCAAACAAATGCACCTACTTTTTGTTTTCACATTGATTTTGGAAACACCTGTTCACCTCAAACCCTAACGGTTGCTTATTTGCTAATGATTCATTAGGATATCACAGTAAGTTTTATTTATAATTATGCTCTTTGCATGCTGATCATAAACAAAAGCCTCCCTCCTCCACTCAGGAGTTCCTATCCCTGTGGTATTCTATGAAAAGAACTAGAGCTGTTTCCTTCATGAAACACATTCTTTCCTTTTAGTCAGCGTCCCAGAGGAAAACCTGAGACCACAGCAGCTATGTGTATTGCCTGAAAAACTAACACAGTCAAGATATTATTTTCATGCATACATTCCCGGGAGTTTCATAACAGAATGCTTCTGAATGCAAACAGTACTATTCTTGATAATCAGCAGACTAGACAAAATAGAACATCCCTACCCTTTTTTGTTTGAATCTGTATGAGTGCTCACTTCAGTAACATGCAATTCTTTCATCTGAAAATGTAAATAAATAAGACACAAGTGGAGGTTTTCATTTGTTATGCAATTTTAGCAAAATTAAACAGGCCACCCTAGTAAAAGCTAGGGGCTATTTTTTTGCTTGCTTTTTATACTCCGCAATTAACTTATGATGATTAATTTCTGTCTTTGAAATTATTTAAGAACAAAACCAAGCGGCAATGACTGAGGCTTTCACTGTCCCAAACTAATAAATGAGTTTCCATTCACCTGCTTCACTACTTTCACCATTCCAGCAGGCTCCTCTGAGCCATAAGGAACAAAACCACCTTTCCTTGTCTTTTGCTTCTATCTTAGCTCCATTCTCTTTTCACTCAAACATCTGGGCAAAGATGTCTTTACAATGGGGATCAGAAGGATGGAAATAACACTTTCAGGGTAATAGGATAATTGAAAAATAATGATAATCCTAACAACCAGTTTGATTCTTAAAGCAGGAAAACACTGTTATAGCTTTAAGGGTAAGGTATTTAAACAGCAAGCTTTTTCCCCCACTTAGTTCAGTGATATGATTTGAATTTTTAGATGTTAACAATACTTTCAGTTGATTGAGTCCCTTCATAATCTATTCATAACTTATTAGTTTCAGTTATATTCTTACTCCAAGCTTTATTGTAGGCTCATCAAACCCACTGATGTTAAAGTTGTAGACATCATCCCTGTCAAAGAGACACAGAGATCAGTTTTGTGACTGAATTGTGAACATTCCACAAAGTTAAGTATCTGGAAATTTTGCTTTAAAATGTTTTAACTACTTACACGATAGGACTAGCAGTTGTATTAAGAAAAGTAGAGCTTTTCAGCTTTCTATCCTGAACTTCACCCTATATATAAATAAAAAGTTAACTCCTATGCCAAATTTGGACTATGTTTTCATATACAGTCACCTCACAAAGTTCTTCATCCGTACCATATGAAAAACCTTAGATGCCACTTGATCAGCAACAGTACAGTGAGGCAAAAGGGGACAAGGGCTAATAGAAAATGAATCATTTAGAATTTAACTTTTAAGGATATCAACAAAGCCTCAGAACCCTCCCCCCCCCGCTCCAAACATCGTACTGATTTCTGTCCTGGCTATATCTCATTCAAGGATTCTGTAATCTCATTTAGAATAAAAGTATTGTCATAAATATTTAGCACTGTCACATTCAAAACAGATTCAGTTCTATAATATGCAAACAGAAATGGGGTTTCAGTGGCTGATAGCTGTCTGTAAATAAATTATTCCACATAACTAAATATATAAAAAGTATTTTAAGTATATACAGTCAATGCATAATGAACATCTATAGATATTTAACATTCAGAGGTATTTATGAACTTTTGCTGTACATCTATTACTAGCACCCTAAGTACATATATCAGATATGAAAAATATTTCCAAAAAAAGCAATACATTACCTTAGTGACACAGGATTTATTTAAGTGTGGCCTAAAAAGTAAGGACACATTTTGTTGAATGATAATTAGAATATATGCATTTAGAATACTGTTTATATATAATACAAACCTTATCAAACACAACAAATTTATTCAGCCATTTAAATACAAACCAAAGTGGATTAAGAGAGATCAGCCCCTTTCTTTTCTGTGCTCTAGAAAAACTGATTCCAGCTTACACAGCTACACTGCAGGATCTCACTGTTCCAGTCTGTCATCACCCAGTCACAATCAAACATGGGGAGCATGTAATTACATGCAGAGTGCATTTCCAAACATCAGTTCCAGCAAGGGAAAACTGATTTTCTTATTTAAGAATTTGTTAAATTTAAACTAACAGTCAATTCTTTCAGGAAGATAACTAGGAGGTTTTAGATGATCAGAAGGTTGATGACTGAATCCAGGTTTGACCCCCAAACTACGATGATGGAATGGAGACAGCCAGCATGCGTAGTGCCCATGAACCATACCCACTGATTTCTCTTCACTAACCACGTTATTAATGAATGAGCAACATACCACTGAACAGAGCTTCTAACAGCCTTTTAGTTATTTCAGCTACTGGAACTACTATATGACTACTAGACTCCTAGTCCTCAAGTGTAACAGGGTTTATAAGAAGTGAACAAATGATTCATATGAAAGCAGGATGTGAAACAACTGTAGACAGAGGAGTAGGTAGCAGATAAAGTCACAGGTATAAGAAGAACAAGCACGAAAGTAAATGAATAGTTCCCATCATACCTGTTAAAACCCAAGGAGTTTCTTGCTTTGCTTTTCTCATCTGTCTTTACTTTATATCTGTCACTGATTTTACAAATTAGTGATTTTGCAGCATCTGTCATTTCTTTAGACTTTGTTTTCTACAAAAATAAAATTTAACACTAAACTTTGAACCCATTCAACAGAAGGGCAAAGCTACAAACAGAACTACAGGTTCCCAGCAGTCACCTCAACTTCCTTAAATGCCTTCAAGATGTACTATCAATCCTCTGAAAACAATTTTCCCTTGCATTACCCAAACAGCGAGCAATGAAATATCGGTTTAACAGATCTTTTCCATGCTACGGGTTTGGCTACTATAACACTCAAAAGTAAACAAAAAAAGGACATAAGAAGCACAACTTGGTGGTCAGTTAAGAATTATTTTGTAAAAAGATGATAACTAAAAAAGAAATTCAGAGCAACCTAATCATACACAGGTCACACTGAAAAAGCAAAGAGTGAAGCTGATGGTATTTAATGCACTTAGTATTAATGAAAAATCAATTAAAAATAAGTTTGTGACTAAATGAAAGTAAAAACAAACTCTGAAACACTGAAAATTTTATAATTCTCTTAACTGCAAGTCAAAGAAGTGAAGGCAAGAAGCTCCCACCGTGTTTGAAGCTTTTGGATTTGCAGTCTCTTTCCTAAAGGGAACGTCAGATTCCTCCTTTGTAAAACCAGAATGCAAAGATGTTTCAGACACTCTAGCTGAAAGAAATGTTTTAAATGATATTTCAGTAGAAGTTTTTTTCTCTTCTGTACTTAACAGTTTCTCTTTGAAATGACTAACTGTCCACTAAATATTTTGCTGTTTTCTTCCCATGTGATATAAATTTAATTTTCTTGGTTTTCTTTTTTATAATTTCTTTTCTTATCTCAAGATACTTTAAAAAAAAACCACCAAAAAATGCTTTTTATTTCAAAGCTCATTCACTAACAACAGAAACTAATACAAGATCAAAATAAAAAGCATAGCTGTAGGTTCTAATTTCATCTAAACCACTTTAATGCTAATGGTTAACAAAGTGTGAACTGGATGGGACGTACGTTCCAATGATTGATTCAGCTTTTGCTTGTCACCCGTTGTTATATTCTTTTCAGGAACAGAGCATGCTCTTTTTTTCCAAGTTTTGCTTTTATCAAAAGAACTCTCTAAAACACAAGGAAGCCTAACAAAAGTAATAACACGTTATTATCAGTGAACTGCAGCAAGTGGGTCTTTATTATAACAAACAAGCATCAAAATAGGAAAATAGCGCTATCTTGTATTTATCAATGCATTTTAGAGTGGTACCTAAGCCTGTTAGCACTGTTCAAGTAGGCAACACCTTGTAAAATGGCAAACCTTCAGAAATAAGACGTATTTTTAAGTTAACTTCAAAAAGGCAACAACATCCTAGAGCCATCATTAAATCTTGAAACCAGGTAGATCTGATGTGTCTTATTTACTACTTTTTATGGCATACTTTGCTTACATAAACCAATGTATCACTTGTATTTCAGCTTCTGATGTAATCTAAATTGCTCTCCATGTTACTACTAAAGCTTACTTAAACTCCTACTCTGGATTGTACTAGTGAGTAGTATTTTCATCAACAGATTCATCAATTTAAAATCTTTTGATTAAGACAACAGACTAGTAATGTTCATGAAACAGTCTTAGCAAATACATGTATGAATCCTGGTTTGGTGCCAAAGATTTCAGGATAACAAAAAAAGTGACATAATAAAAAAGACATGACTTACACAGCCAACACTTTTGAATGCAACTTCCAGGAAGGCAAAACAATTAAATTCTGGCATTTTCTGAAACTATGCAACAAAATTTCAACTCTGGCAATAAATACTCCCTTCAAAGTGAGTAACAATAGCGACTGGGCATTCTTTTCCAATACTTACAAAGGTTTGTGGCTTCTCCCTACTCGCTGAGAATCAGGAACAATATCTAACACTTCATCTAAATGAGACATTAATTTGGTATCAATTAGCACAAAAGAAACAGACAAAATTGAAATAATTTTTAAAAGGTTCAAATTTTAAAGACTATCAACACCTGGACAATTACTTGCCTAAGTTTTGCTCTTGCATGGCCTCAGCTTCTGCCTCTTGCATCTTTTCTGAAATTTCTTTAGCACACATTTGCTACAGTGGGATAACACCCAAAAGAAAATATTAGTGTACGCCTATAGGCAGTAGAACCTCATATACTTGTATTTTCCCTAATAAAATATTAAATTATTGTTCATTTCATACAAGTGCTGATTCTAGTACCTTTTCAGGGGGTTTTGCCTGATTGCTCACACTTGACTTCCTGATTTTCTGTTCCGTTTCAGTAGACAGTAAGTTCTGTGCACACACCTGCCCTCTCTGGAAAGCACAAGTAGTAACAGTAAAGAACTACATAAACACAGAAGGAAAATTCTCATAGAAAGTAGCACTTGAAATATTCCAAACTACACATACTATATGTTAAAAGCTTTTTTTGAAAGCACAAGTATAGCAAAAAATGCTTCAAAATCCTATAGTCTGGGACTGGATCTGAATTGCACCCAGAAAGATATTTAGAGCCAGGAATAAAACAGAAGTGATATTTAGAAGTCTTTGTTCAACTGGAACACAATAAAAAAAACATATACTCAAACTGCAGTTCCATGACACCTATGTATTTTTGTTTAATTTTAGTGAATGCCTAACAGAAAATGCACTAAACCCAATACTATATATACTACAACCTGAAGACATTTACATGTCACAGCTACAGCTGAATGTATGTTTTGAAGTGTATTTCAACACTGTATAATTAATTTGGGATCCTGTTCATACTCCATTTTCATACTACATACAAAGGAAGAATTGTGGCCCTAATAAATGCAATTAACTCTGGGGTCAGAACTGAGGGGTGACTGCAAATTTTAGCTAATTCTGGAAGATTTCTATCTGACTTTAGATACTTTAAAACTGAAATCCAGAGGTCAAGAAAACATTATGCAATAAAGTAAACACACTACTTTCTAAAAGTGATTTGCTGACTGCAAAGCTCTAGCTCTTTAAAATATTAGGAACAAATTTGAGTAGAATTTAAAGTTACTCTAAGTAAAAGACTTAGCTACAGATGATATGCATACTCCAGTAGGTTCTCGATAGAAGTTCTTTGTTCTGGTCTCATTTACTGTACTGTTAGACCTTTCAGCAGAGCTCATCATTTCCAAGGGTAATTTAAATCGCCCTTTGCAAGGAGTGGCTGAAGACAAACCAAAAACATGTTAGAATTCTACCATTTCTTCTATTAAAATTCCTGTGTATCCGTGATATCAATATGAAGTTTCATCCATAATCACATCTATTCCATAAACATTAAAAAAATAGCTACTGTTTATATCACCTCATGTACCTTTTCTAATTCTACTGATTTCAACTGAGTTACATGGAGGTTAACAAGCCCATCAACCAGGGAAGTGTGGAGGTAAACAATGCTTTTACAGGCTGGTTCTGATGAAAAATAGTTGGTCATCTATTTAAAGATTTCACTGTAATATATTTTTGCTGGAATAGACTGGTTAAGTTCCAAATAAAAAAAGTTACTTAAGTTCTAAGTCTTGTTCCATTCCGATCTGAAAATGCTTCCTTTTCTAGCCTCTGGTACTCTTAATTTATACATGATACAAGGTTATACGTAACTAAGGATACTCATGCATCTGAGACTGTTAAAGCAGGAAAATTAAGTCTGTTAGTCATGCTGTTCTGCCACTGGTTGCATCTCCAGTCTCTGACTGGTCTTTGTCTTAAAAATCTCTCCCTTGTAGAAAGTATTAAATATCTGTTACAGCAAGACTATGAGCAGGAAAGTAATGACTCCTATTTGTGATGAAGACCCTTCCTTATCCTATTCTGTGAGAAGCACTTCTGACATAACTATCATTGAGATTCAGGTCCAGTGCCAAACTGGCAGTGAATCCCACCTTTCTCACTAGCCACACAATCAACTGCCCCCTTAAGAAACACATACAGTTTTTACATGAGTAAAATGCAAGCGATAGACGTACACATTGGAGAAAGCTATTTTTCTACTGCTGCTGCTATAAGCACTGCCGAGGAGTCTTTAAACAAAGAACATGTGAGAAGAGAGATGTAAACCCACCCATTTTTACATCTTCTCATCAGCTGCTGACTTCCCAGCTTGCTCCAGCACAAACAGCTGACTGGCAGCAGAACTAACTATAGGTGGTCTTTGGCTATTTGGAATGCACACGCAGCCACTACCCTGCATCATGACTACGGATCAGCAGCAAGTGACCTAGTTTAAAAACTTCAATTTTAAAGAACCTGCGAGGGAAATTTATAAAGTCCACTTTTAATTTCCTGCTCTGCAAAGGATCACAGTTTATGTTTGTATTTCAAAGATGATTTATAGTATGTTTTTCCTCTGAAAGTATTTGGAAACTTACATGTGCTAACAAATACCAACGGACTCCTTGTGGAAAACCTTCCAGGAATAATCACAGATGCTTCAGACACTTTCTTTTTACAAGACGCCGTTATCTTGAGGAACAGAAAAACTGGGCCATAATACATAGATTTAAGAAAGACAAGACAAATTCTACCTCCAAGAGTCTTTTGACAATGTATTATTGGAATGTCAATTGCTGCTGATGCACAAACCAATGTAATGTAAACTTTATGCAGTTCCCTTTTGTCATGGGTTCAGCAGCAGCAGTCATTTTTCTTTAAGCAGTAGCTGGTGTAGCACTGTGTTTTGGATTTTCAGC
>JASSUY010035907.1:4601-36987 GCA_032466535.1 Forpus xanthops
GAAAATGACCACTCCTGCCTTGGCTTTGTGTTCGGCAGACCACAGGCTGGTTTCATAAGACTTTTCTGCCATTATACTGCTTGTTTCTCTGTAAAGGGTTAAATTCTGATCTTACTCAGTGACTGCATCCGTTCAGCTGAGATAAATGGACTCCCAGGCAAAAAGACCACTGGGAAATGCATATGCCATGCTGTGACAACAACATGCCTGCAACTAAGAGGACGGCTTGAGGTCAACTTTCACTTCCTCAGCCTTCTGCTTCTCTTGCTTTTTTGTCACCGCTGCTAAAATTGGTTCAAGGGCACTTCAGAGTTTCAGTAGAAAATATTTTTCTTCTTGCATCAAACCCCCAAAGGTTTAACATTTACTGTGAGCACACAACGGTGGAGTCTGAATGTGACCTGGAAGTTAGTGTTATCTGAGTACCATTATTGGAGAGCTGAGAAAATAGAACAGTCCAGATTTGCTGCTTACGGGCACATCTCCACTTTGCCAGCAGCTGCAACAAAGAGCATATAGTTTAGCATGTTTCAATGCTGCACAAATGCCCATCAGGGAAGAGAAATTACTCTCCTCTAAAATACAGGTTTTGGTTGGAGAAAAGGAGATTTGAGAACAGTTTTCTGGCTCCACCAAGAACTGGACTCCCTGTTTTACCTTTAGGAACAAGGAGGTAAGCTGAAATTTTACCTGGAGAAAAATGTCAACAGGTTTGTCTGACCTAACAACCAAATTCTCTTCAAAACCTCACCCCTATTCAACTGTATAGCACAAGAGAGGTTTTGTTAATTCAGGATTCTTCTTCTTGAAGTTGAATGGAAAATAAGAAAAAGTTGCCCCTAAATGTCATTTCAAGTGATGATCTTCATCCCCACCTGAGGGGTCTGGGGACAAGGGAAGACACCAGAACAGCCTGATAATAATACTCAGCCCTTTGGGCTTTTTCTCTTCTGAGTGCTTTGCAAAGAAAAAGCCTTACCACATCCCTGTGAGGTAGGTCAGTATTATTATATTCCCTTAAAACAGATATGGAAACTGAGGCAGAG
Source organism: Forpus xanthops (assembly GCA_032466535.1). Classification (NCBI taxonomy): domain Eukaryota; kingdom Metazoa; phylum Chordata; class Aves; order Psittaciformes; family Psittacidae; genus Forpus; species Forpus xanthops. The sequence continues at coordinate 5,648 of JASSUY010035907.1, forward strand.
CAGTGACTTTCCTGAAGTCACTGGGACTTTCCTGAAGCGGGACTCTGTCTCAGAGATGGGGCCTGGAGACAAGATTCCTTAGCTCTCAGAAAATTCCCTCTCTCTCCTGTATCTCCCCTCTTCCCCATATAAGTCTTAATCTTAATGGAGAAATGAGCAACGGAGAAAGGGGCTACAGTGCCATGTTTCTGACAAATAGCAGGACTCCTAGTACTACTTACTCCACATAGTCCAAAAAGGATTATTAAATATATAGGTACCTTAGAATGAATGCCAAAATGACTGCACACATTATAAAGAAGCCAACATACAATACAAACCTAGCTTAATAAATAAGTAAAGACATGCAGCTGCAGTTGTGACTGAGTGCTGAGGGGTCCTCAGCCCAGCAAGGTCCCAGATGCTGATGGGCAAGCCCACATCATTCCTGTGACTCTACTGCCACGCCAACGAGCGCGTGTCTGATGGTGCGACCATGGAGTTTATACCCATCCTGAGTCACCAGTGCTATTGTGCCCGGCTGCATCCCCTCCGCTGGCACATGGCAGACTATTTCATGGTCGTAAGGATCATATTTGCCACCAACAGGGTTCATCTTCTGAAGGCCATGTTTGGCAAATACGCTCTGCAATTTGGCCTCTATGAGAGAGAGACCTTCATAGATTTTCTTCAGGGTTGGGTTTGGATTACTAGGCTCTGCTTCTTCTGCGGCGCTCTCAGCGGTCTTCTCCAGGATATCTGCTACCTCCACAAGGTCTCTGCAGAAACTCTGTATCCCTATGGGCACAAAGAAGCAAGAAGTAACTGAAGGGTAGAACATATAGAGCTACAGCACTGATGACAGGCACAAAGTGACAGCAGTCTGAAAGCCCCTTTAAAGCTGCTAATTGAACTGCTACTTTAGCAAGAGCAGGCAGTGTCTTTTGTATCCTGCAGTGAAAGCTTTAGCATTATATAGGTAGTTATCAAGACTCCCCAGATCAAGGTGTGTGCAGGACAGGTATATCCATAAATACACACACATATATAGTATACCTGACAAAGCACAGCATTAGTATTTCACTCCAAGAAGTTCTAGCAATTAAGGCTTGTCATTTAGGGCACTGTTCCACATCCTCTCATATGGTCCCACAAACAACTGTTTTGCCAAGCAACTCACACAAATGCCTGTGCACATGGCAAAGAAATACAATGGGGGGAAGTAAAAATAATATATGACCATTCAAAAGTACAATCACAATTTTATTCATAAGTTAAAACCACTATGGAAGGCTGGACAGAATGGTCATTGGGCTGGTGATGAAAAGTCACGCAGTCTTTTTCATTAGAAAAAAGGGCTTAGATTGTATACATCAGCAGAAGTGGTGCAGTACACAGCGCAGAAATGTCAGAAAACCAGTCCCTCTCAGTTATATAAATGCTGGAACTAACTTACTGGAAAGACACATTAGGAAAACAGAGAAAGAGAAACAGTAGTTAGGTTCTGTCTGCAGTTGTATGTACATGTTTACAGAACAAAGAAGCATGAAGGAGAAGCAACAAAGGAGCAGACAAAAGGAGACCAATTACCAACCATCTCATAAAATCATTTACATTACCAAAGCTACAAATCCAGCTATCTTCACTAATGCTACTATTATTTCTTACAGAAGTTTTAAGGAACAGCTGATCTAGGAATTTACAACCTTTGTCCCAGGCAGGATCTACCTCCTAAAAGCTACAGCAGAAGAGTAGAAACTGTTAATACGGTAAAGGAGATCACAGCCTGATAACACAGCTAAGAGTATGTCATACACCCAGCCAGAGCCAATTCTGAGCATGCAGAAGAGCCTGTAATTTCAACCAAGTCAGGAGAACTGCACTCAACTGCACTGGGCCTATTTACCCAAAAAATAAAACAGAAAAAGAATTAAAAACATCACAGAAGAGTCACTGAGGTAACCCTGACAGGACACAGCTGGACACACAGGAAAACACAGTGAGCAAGCCCAGACACCAAGAGTCCAGGTCAAATATCATGCCAGACCTTACAATGATTGAGTGCAGAACAGGGAGAGAGAAACACTGCTGATGAGCACTTTATACTCGTTTAGGCAGGATACTGCAGTAAACACAGCTCTGCCTCCTTTCACTTACCAAAGAGCTTGGCATCTTCCACAAACTTCTGTGTTCTCCTACGGACATTCTCAGAATCTGCCAAAGCTTTCCGGTATCGCTCCTGTAACCACCATCACAAGGGGAGACATCAAACAAAGAGATAAAACCCATTTCCTGACAGCTGGCAATCTCTTAAGCTTTAAATAGAGCCCACTTCACATCAGCAGGTTGTGCTGGGTGCCTCGTTTTCATTACATGCAAACCCAAGTCCCTCTTGCACATTCATCAGCACAAATGCAACTCCCTCAAAAGACCCAAGTGAAGGCCAGAGGCATTCGGGGTGCAGCTTAACTGAACATCATAGTGTCAGGCTGCTGCTTCTTGCATGACTCACTGCAACTACTGAGACATTCCCTCCTCTAGCAGGCATTGGTGGTCTCAGCAGCAGCTCCACAAATGGCTGATTTATCACTCGGTGCAGTAGCATTCTCAGGGTGATTATCTCCAGAGTTGCCTGGTGCTTTGGTATTTAATCCTCTCCTTTGTTACATCTGTTCTTCAAAGTCCCTATTATAAATGATCCCCACCATTTCCACCACACCACTGCCACTACAGGGGACTTCTCAGATAATCTGGATCTGGTGCAACACAATATTTGATGCTAATCAGGACAAAGGTACTGCCATCCCCTCTGCACAATGCTGTGAAAGAGTTGACCAGACCATCTCCAACACACAGTTTTGTCTGTCAAGGTCATACTACCAGTGCCTTGCTCCTAGGTACCACTGACAGATGGTGTTTCTGGAGAAGGCAGACTGTACTTCCACAGTGCAATCTCTCACACTTAAAGTACAGCTGCTTTGAAGGCTGCACAGTGGTGTTGTGTGTGTGCTATAGTGCTTACAGCAAAGCTGGGTATGAAAGACAGACCAGGTCATGGAGGCTGAATGAAAGAGACACTGCCACCAGCAGCATACTCACAGTTAAATCTCGGACTTGCTCTTCCAATTTGATGGCTTTGTGCTTTATGGCACAGTCAGAAAGGGGATGCTTGGGCTCATCATGAGGATCTTCTGGGCCGCACTCGTCTCCTGTACTTCTCTGCTGAGCTGCAGTGCTGAAAACACGGGGGGACCCCCTGAAACATAAGCTAACAACAAAGAAGGAGAGTTAAGTAACAACAGGCTCAACAAGAATTTGAGTTTAGTGCTGTTACTAAAAGCAGCTCTTAAAAAAGGTACACGAGCTCTAGATAAAATCTTCACTCCTCTCAGTAAATACAGACAACCAGCACAGAAGCACAAAGAGATGCTTTGAAAAATTCTTTTACTTTACAGTCATGTCGCTACAGAGGGTGAACACTTCCTTGACACACTGTGCAAAAACTCAGCTTTTCACTGGAACACAGGTTGTGGGTTGCATTTTTGCTGACCCGCAGTACAGGCGATCAATACTGAATGGCAAACTTTAGCAAGTTTTGCAAGGTAGTCTTGAGGAGTTGAGCAGTATAAAGCTGAAGTTAGTGATGTACAAAACCCCAGACAGACATAGTACTTGTTGTATTCAGTTTTTCTCCTATTGAGTAGAGAGTTTGAAGGTTTTCCCAACCAGTTCTTGTTGCAAAGTAGCACTTGCTAGACTGATGTTAGCCAGCTTTCACATCAGCTGCAGTTAAGAAAGAAAGAGAACTGTCAGAGACATGACCAAGTTGTGTACATCCCAAATATTCTGGAGCCTTCTGCCAGGACCTTCACAGCTCCATTAGCTCTCGAAAAGGGACTGAGCATGCCAAATGGAAGTTGTCCCTAATAATCTCCAACAGTTCTAAGCACTGAAGCTGCTTTTATCTCCACTGGCAATGGAGTTCCAAAGGCAAAAAAAAACAATCCAAAACAAGCCCAAGCCCCAAGTGTGAAGCCTACCTTATCTGCAGTGACTTTTTCATCCCAAGTATGCTTTTCATCTAAAAAGCACACTTGTCAGAGGTCGGGCTGGTACAGCAGGTGGAGCTCACCCAGGAGCTGACTCCACAACTTGCAGATGAGATGATGAAACCACCATAGAGACAGATAATTGGGATGAGCTGCATGAACACCACCTCAGTAACAACCCCACAGGTTTCCCAAAAACTGGATAACAGAAGTCTGTCTGAAAACAGGTAGGTCAGAAGATGATCAAACCCAGTGTGAAAATACTTCTCACTTCATTCTGTTCTTTTCCAAAAAGTCCTTTACCTGCAGTAACAACACTGTCACTGCTAGAGTGAAACCAAGTGTTTCCACTCCCCCTCCTACAATGCTTTTACAAACGGACCTACACAGGACCCCTTCTTGCCAGCATGAGGCCAGAGCCTCAGCCCATCTCCCCTCTCATGACTATATACAGGTCTAGACCTAGAATAGGTCTGCAGAAGAAAGTTCAATTTCCTTCCAGACCAGCTCCATTCAGGAAACACTTCAGTATACACTTAACAAGCAAGGGTGTCTCCTTTTTTGGGAATGCCTGACCTATTCCTCTAAGCAGGGCTTTCAACATCCCCTTTAATAGAGGGGTTTTGCATATACTAAGTGCACATCTAGCAAGTGAAATGAAGCATGGTACAGAAATCACTGTGCTGGCACTGACTCAAACTTGTGTGTTTATACAGCACAATTCAACTGCCTAGAGATGCTAATTCAGGCCCCAGAATCGATAGAGTGAGTTCATATTACCAGGCCTACACCATTAAAAGCTTTCTTACTTTTCAGCAAGGCTTATATTGCTCAGGTGCAATGTCATAGAAGTGTCCAGCAGTTGTTTCTGGGTCTATCAAATGGGTCAGAAGACTCAAGTGTTGTTCAGCAATCCAGCTAAGCTGACCTTACAGCAGAAACTGGAAGGGACAAGTTTTGCCCCCCCTTATTCCAGTACTAGAGCTCTACAGAATGAAGCTGCAGAGGGTTAAACTAGCTGAAAACTAGCCCTATAAAACAAAAAGGCTTTTTTTGTCTGTGTCCCTGAATAGGTCTGCTGACAAATCAGATGAGGGCAAGCGCCAGTACAAAGACATGAAGCCTGGTGAGATGTAGGAGGGAGAATATGGGGAAGGAAAGAGGTGTCCCCCTTTAGGTGGAAGCCAGGGCTCTTTGATCAAAGCACACTTTAAGAGGTTTATATGTGCCCAAGCATTTCTCACTACTCCAAATTTAACAGCCCAGATGTTGCCTCACTGTATCTTTAGTACCAGGTTGCTAAATATCCGCAGCACTAATGACAAACTTCCTGTTTCCCAACTGAAGGCATTTGTATATCATTTTTTTTATTAGGTGGGTACTTAAACCACGATCTCTATATCAAACCGGTCCTTTTCAGTACACTGCATGCCAAAGAGTCTGAAAGTGCTTCTGCTACCTACACCTGCTCTAGAATAAGACGTTCCTCTCAGTCTTTAAAGAACCAAGCAAGCGGCTGTCACCAGGCTTTTTTCAAAGAGCTGCCCAGCCACTGCAGTGCTGGGTTTCAGGAATGCCAACAAAGAAGATAACCCCATATTTTATCCCTGGCTGCAGAGATCAGGTTAAGGCACAAGACTCCATCTCAAATGATTTTGAAGATGCTTGCCACATTTGTGTGTTGACTGGTTAGCACAGCACTTTTTCTGTTATAGAAATTAGACTAAACTGAAGGTGAGGAGAGAGGACCCCTTCATCAAGGCTCCAAAATCAATCCCTGAAGCTTTAAACAACTGCAAAGCTTCCACTGTAAAATAAAAGGTGTCTCTGTGGTAAGCACCAACTACAAGCTCCGTCCTATATCATCTTACCTTTCACTTAAAGAGCTGCAGGGACAGAAACTGGCCATGCTACAGCTGAAGCCAGGAACCTGAAATGCAGCTGAGGAAGCAGCCTTGGCAGACACCTCACAGGTTAGACTCCCGTGCTTGAAAAATAGCTACGCAAATGAGTTAACTCTTGCAACCCCGAAGCAAAGGTGAGTCATTTCCCTCTACAAGTGATTTACACTACTCCAATGGGTGTGTTTTAGTGTGTAGGAGGAGAGGGGTAGGAATGAGCTGGTGCCTCAGCTGCAGGGACTTGCCTACGTGAAGCAGAGAGCTGCCTCCATGGAATCTTTCACCAGCTCCTGAAACCGAGCCACAGAGAACTCCCCCATGCAGTGACATGTCCCATACATTGTGTGCTGCTCAGATGAGCTGCCTTAAAAGTTGTGGGCAGGACACAAACACCACAGACTGACTCCAAAGGAAATTCTTATTATGTAGAATTGAAAATGACACTCAGTTTACATCTTGCTTGCCACTAAAATGGACAAGTGCTATTTATAGGTTGTCCACTGCACTGTGATCCATCTTCAAAACAGTCTTGATACAGCCACCCTAAAAATAGGCAGAAATCGCACTGGAGGAAGTTGACACATCCTAAAGTGACAGACAAATGGAAGTCCCAGAGCACATGAAGGGGCTATACAAGTAAGCTGGTGATACAGAAAGATTTTACAAAGTGATGTCACAGAAAGCCAGACAGACAGGTGTAGCAGACAAGTTGACTGTAGCCACATGACTTAAGCCAGCTGTCCTAAAGATCAGAATTTAAACGATGAGAACAGCTCTCTGTGGTCAGAACAACAGTATTTATCACCTCTTTCTGGAGCACAGGCTCCATGGTGAAATGTTCCAAGACTGTCCCCTTCCATCTGAACATAAAGGTCCTACTGCACCTCTCCTTAAACACTTCCTCCTCCTCCCAAATTAGCATGACAAAGCATGCAAGTGCTGAGACACACAGAAACATCTGCATTAGCAGTGGTTTAACTCCATGAGCTTGCTTTGGCAGGAAATCTCCTAACTGCCCTAATTACTGTGCTCAATTTCATCAGGAAGTGATACCAGAGATTAATCCCATGTGGATTCCTCTCCCATGGAACTGGAGAACACAACCACACCTTAACACAGGACAGAGTTAAACTGGGCAGCAGGCTCCTGAATGCAGTGAGTTTGTAGAATTGTAGAATCTTAGACTGGTTTGAGTTGAAGGGACCTCAAAGCTCATCCATTGCCAAGCCCCTGCCATGGTCAGGGACACCTTCCACTAGAGCAGGTTGTTTAACCCTCTTCAACCTGGCCTTGAACACTGCCAGGGATGGGGCAGCCACAGTTTCTCTGGACACCCTGTGCCAGTGCCTCAGCACCCTCACAGGGAAGAGCTTCTGCTCATCTCAATCTTTCCTCTGGCAGGTTAAAGCCATTCCCCTGGTCCGGGCACTACAGGCCCTTGTCCAAAGCCCCTCCCCAGGTTTCTTGTAGCCCCTCTAGGCACTGGGAACTGATCTAAGTTCCTCAGAGCCTTCTCTTCTCCAGGCTGAACTAGCATCCCTCTGTGGATCATCTCCCATCAAAGCCACCTACTTCAAACTTGGTGCACACTGTGAACAAGACAGTTTTCACATATGAGCATACAAAAAAGGGACGACTTTCACCGCACACCCTTACATCAAGTCGCAAACACAGCTGCTTCTATTACATGCTGCAAAATTACTTTATTACATTTAAAAGGTTTTTAATTGTTTTCTTCTGAGGGAAACCCCCTCTAGAATAAACTAACATTGATTTTGACCTTTTACCTTTTCTTCTGCCCACGTTTTACTCCGATAACCAAAGGACCTGTTATGGATTTCCCTTTTACAAGCCATATCCCACCATGTCCAAAAATAAAGCTTTTCTACCTAAATACTGACCCAATTAAACGTATCCTCTTCCCTCATCCACCCAGAGCACATTGAGAGCACAGGTGATGCATCACTACCGAGGATAAAACCCGAGGAGCACATGCAACACGCAAACCATGAATAAATGGTTCAGACGGGCAGGAGGAGATGCAGAAATCACCCGTGGGTACGTGTAACGGCAGGAAACAACCTCACACCACGGCTCACTGACCACAGAAACGCCTTTCGCTAGGAATTAGTTAATTCCTCCTCAAAGTGACACTTTTCCAGCCAAGAGACTGATTATTGCGAGCCCGTATCTGTCCCGGGCCCTCTGGCAGTGGGCAGCGCGCTCCTGGCGAGGGGAAACCGAAGCCCTCCTGGGGTAAGGGGCCCTCCCACCGCCGCCGCCCCACACCCGCCGGGCGCTCCGGGCCCGGTCCCGCCGCAGGGCCTCGTCAGGCCCGGAGCTGCCACGTCCCGCACCGCGGGCAGAGAGAGCTCAGCGCCGCGGCAGCTTCCGCACTCGCACCGCCTTACGTACCTGCCGAGAGAGACCCCACTGCCGAGCGACAGCCCACGGCCGAGTGACAGCCCACGGGCAGCAATGGCCCCGCGCAGCCACGGTACTGCCCGCAGCGTAGCACCACGGCCCACGGACTACAGCTCCCGGCAGCCCCTGCGAGCCCCGGCGGGCAGTGCGGCGGGGCCGGGCCGAGGCCGCGGTGCAGTGCGTCCGCCGTCTATAGCGGTGCGCTGAGCGGTGGTGAGGGGAGAGGTTCAGCTCTTGATGAGCCGGTACCGAGCGTCTCGGCCCAGCAGGCGGACCCCAGGTGGAGGAAATGGTACTTCTCACCTCTTGGTACACAGGCATTACAAACCCCCCAAACGGTGGTGAGGTGTGTTTTTGACTGGGGACAGCCAGAGGTGGGGAGGAATCCAGCGGGGGGTAGTGACCGGACCAGGGGAATGGCTGTAACCTGCCAGAGGGGAGATTGAGATGAGCTCCTGGGCAGAAGCTCGTCCCTGTGAGGGTGCTGAGGTGCTGGCACAGGGTGCCCAGAGGAGCTGTGGCTGCCCCGTGGCAGTGTTCAAGGCCAGGTTGGATGGGACTTGGAGCAATCTGCTCTAGTGGAAGGTGTTCCTGCCCGTGGCTGGGGTTGGAGCTGGATGAGCTTTGAGGTCCCTTCCAACCCAAACCAGTCTGGGGTTTTGTTGTATTATATGTAGTGGTCCCGATCCAGTTCTGTCCACTGTGGGCACAGGCTGTTTGTCTCCTTAGTGGGAGAGGTGGAGCTTAGAGAAGAGGGTTTTCACCCTTTTCGGATGGGAAATGGGGTGGTGCAGCTGCAGACCTGGAGGGGACAGGAGCTGTGACAGCCAGCACAGGGAAGCTGATAGCTAGTACAAGCGCATCCGGAACAAGGCTTTCTTGCACCTCATCCCTGGGAGCGGGCACCCGGTAAATCCTGGCTCTGAACTGACAGTGTCAGAGATTCGCCTGACCCCCGGCAGTGCTGCAGGGGTGCTGAGCCCACCCCATTCCCCATGGAGAAGTGTTTTACCCACCCTGCCCCCGACAGCCAGGGCAAGGGCAGGCAGGCTGGTGCCAGCTGTTTATTGAAAGCTGCTTGCCTGGTTACCAGCAAGAGGGCTTTGAAAGAGCAAAGGTTAATGGTGGCAGTCCTTAGCATGAGTGGGTGACTGGCCTGCTCCCTTGTTCCCGGCACAAAGGCCTGGACCTTTCCTTTTCATTCCTACCCCTCATTTCTGCCAGTGCTAATTGACCTTCTTCCATTTCTCTTTTCTGTTCATCCCCTCATTTGAAATCACCTTTTTTTTTTTTTTGGTGTTTTGCTTTAATGTTTAAACTTCCCTTCACTCCCTTTTGACCACATGCCTTTGCAAACTGTGTCTGACTGCAGCAGCAATAGTGTGAACGGCTGTTGGCCAGGAGACAGCCCCGTCCCTTTTCCCTGCTGCCCCTGGAGTTAGCATGGGGCTGCCTCCAGCCTCAGCCCTTTGCAGCGCTTCTAAGTTGTTTAGCAAGGTTGAAAAGTGTCCATTGTTAATTTGCTTTCAGATGCTGACACTTGGGTTTTGTTCATTCCCAAGGGAAGCCAGCATGCCCTCACCCTTACTGCCTGCAAGACAAGAAGGAAATACTGGACAAGGACATTTGAGCTTGAGATATAAGGAACCCTGAGATGAGACCCTGCGGAGCTGGGAGCAGTGAGCAGGGCGAATGATCGGCATCTCCAAAGTGTCCGGTCTTGAGCAGCTCATGAACTCCAACACTGAGGGGGGCAGAAAACCCCAAAGAGTCCATGGTCACTTTGGAGAGCTTTAGACTGGCCTCCAGCATCCCCAGGGTGGCACATGCTGATCCTGATACATCAAAGTGCATGCAGGCAGTGCCAACTGACACCCCTCTCCTTCGTTATGCACCTTATGCTGAACTCCTGCCCCAGGGAGGCTCCCCCAGAGATGGGTTTCCCAGTAGTATGTGACCCTGATCCACAAAGGACTCCCCTTTCCCCACCCGCCTCCCAAATCCCCCTCCCTCCCCTTCCCCATGGTTCATAGTGTTGCCCACGAGGCTGATGGTGCTGCAGTGGTGGGATATGGGGCAGCGTCTCTCTGCCCCATGCGCCTTGGAGAAAGGGGGCTTGTAGCTCCTCTGTGAGCCCCAGTGTCCATCGGGGCTTGGCAGGCATTCCCATAGCCTGGCTTAAGTCTGCTTCTTTTCCCATTCCTGCAGAGAAAGGACAAAAAGCAGAGGATGAGGAGACACTGCAGAGACGTGAGCACTGAGCCCTTCAAGAGCATCTCTCCCTTCTGGGGGCTTTGGACTAGTCCAGCATCTTCAAAGGCTTGGGTCACTGCTGCCTTAGGCATTGTAAAAGCAACGCTCTTGCCCCTGCCTACCCAGCCATGCACTTCCCAAATCTCCCTGCAAGCTGGGATCATGCCAGCAGTGACTGCTACTGAGCTGGGTCAGCAGCGGACCCTGGCAGTACCCCTTGCTTTTGGGGTACAGAGCCAACCCCAATCCCACGATCAAGCAATGGGACAGGACAAAAGCTGAGATTTTCCATGGGGCCAGGGAGGAGATGGAAAGTGAAGCAGGACCTTGGCCTTCCGCAGCACGTTCCCCTTGTTGGCAGGGAGTATGGAAGGACTTCTTTTCCTCAGTTCAGCTGCACAGTTAACAGGGACCAAGTGCTCAGGGGTGCTCACATTTGTCTTGTTTGTAGCATCCTGTAGAAAAAAGGGAGCAAGAAAGACAAGGATGTAGGAGATCCAGGGAGCAAGGACAGCCAGGAAGAAGAAAAAGTACAACCTGTCATGAGGTCAAAACTTATGTGGCCAAACCTGATGCTTTGCTTCCCACCTGTCCACAGTGAAACCAAGGGGCAGGGATATCCCCTCTTCTCTGTGTACTGCTTCCCCCACCACCTAAGCATCATTGCTAGGGGAAGCTGGATGGAGGAAGGGATGCATACCCCATTCTCAGCCTTGCTGGTCACAGCCAGCCCCAGGGCTGGGCCTCCTGCCAGCGACTGCTTCAGGCGCTCCTTCACTTCGGTCAGCTTCAGCTCCAGGTCAACACGTCCCTCCTCCTTCTGCCGGCACTGCTCCTCCAGCACCGCCACCCGCTGCTCCAGCTCCTGCAGCATCGTCCCTGCTTGCACAAGCACACCAGCTCAGCGCCTTTGCCCAGGGATGGAGAAGCCAGCCATCCTCCTGGGTTGGGACACTAGATGGGGCTGCCAGCCTGGCAGTGTGCTGCAGCCAGCCTGGCTCACAGCCACAGTGCCACCACCAGCCCAGTGTCCCCAGCTCTGCACCAGAGCGCCTTCAAGCAGCTACAGCTGCAGCACTTGGATGGCACCAACGTACCCGTGCTGCCCTTCATGGCTTCCCGCAACTCTCGCTTCTCTTTCCGCAGCAGCACCAGCTCGCTGCGGATCGATGCTTTCTCCTTCTCCAGCTTCTCCTTCTCTGTCAGAAATCGCCTGGCATCCTCCTCTGCCCGGTTCTTCCCGTACTTGTACTGGTTGGCATCTACATGCACAAGGAGAGCCTGTCAGGAAGGCTCTGGGTCTGGCTACACCAATGCCAGCTGAGCCGGAGCAGCAAAACCTATCACCCGTGTGCTGGAGCCAGCCAGCCCCATGCTGACTGCAGACCCCGCTGGGGAACCAGCTTCCCCCTGCCTGGCCAGGGTCCCCATGGAGGTCTGTGGCTCAGGGCCCCACTCACTTGACGCATGCCTCTTGACCTTCACTTGTGGGTCCACCCGCCGTGACTTCTCACTGCAGGACGATGCATGGCGCTTCACCTGTGTGCCTGCCGGCCGCTCCTCGGCCTGCGGTGGGACAGGAGGAGAGCGTGCTGTAACACCCATGGGCCATCACTGGCATCTTCTGTACGCGGCCACAGTGGTGGGAGAGGGTGAGCCATGGAGCCTCACTCACCTGAACCTTCTCGTAGGGCACATCATCGTACACCACACGGGAGGAGTCTGGCCGGTGATCCTGGGAAGAGCTGGCCCACCTGCAGGAGAGATGGAGTATTAACTCCTATTTGCCAGCCCCTCAGTGAGCCCTTTCATAGCAGGATTCCTGCATTGCATTCCCATCTTCCCTCATGAGCACTCTACCATACCCTACCCTACTCACTCTACCTTACCATGCATATCCCTTGAGTCCTTCATCAGCACTGATGAAACACCTTATGTTTTCCATTCTTTGCAAGGGACACTGCCCTGCTTCGGGCTGCCCAACCTCTGTGATGCTGGCTTTCCCCACCTTCACAGCACAAACAGTATCCCAGTATCCTGGGCCTTTTCTAGGGAGCACAAGGGCTGATGATCTCCATCTCCAGCCTGATGCTCTGCCCCCAGCACAACCCCTTGCCAGCTAGCACAGCAGGAGGGCTGCCTTACAGGTAGGAGTGCCTCACAGCCGTCACTATGTTGGCAATGGTCTCCACATCCACATAGTCATAGTGCAGGGCCTCTGGCGCTGTCTGCGAGCCCGTCTCCACCAAGAGGAGACCAAGCCAGCGGCCTAGGTCTTCGGAGGAGCTTGCCTATGGGAGAGAAAAGGGGTTGAGGTGCATGCCCAGCTGTGGATCTCTTGTCGTCACTCCTGTCTCCCAACACAAAGCCCTGGAGTGGAGAAGTGGTTTCTGACATGAAGAATGTGTGGAAGGCTTAGGAGAGTCCATATGAGAAAGCACGCAGGCACATGGAAGAGATCCGAAGACCCACAGCCCTGGGCTTCCTTGACATGCAGGGGAGCGGAAAACACAGCACTGCTTGCATGCAAGTGGGGATCATCACAGGAGATGCTCCCCAACACCCCCTTCCCACCCCACTGCCTGCTCACCTCCAGCGCTACCACCTCCTGCCCATTGCGAAGGATACAGAAGGCAAAGGGGTGTTTGGGGCCCAGCCCTGGGACCACCTCGCAGCCCCGGAGCACGATGGCATTCACGTGTGTCCGCAGGTCGGTGCGGTCCTTGTGGAAGTAGAGGGTGTTGCCCTTGAGGCGGCACCAGCGCTCCTTCCAGCACTGGTTAACCAGGACGCTGAGGTAGCCTGGGGATGGCAGGGCCAAGGGAAGGGTCTCAGACATGGCTGCACACAGATTACGGCATGGCTCCCTACTCCTTTGGTCCTTGTGTGCCTCAGTTTCCCCACAGAGAGCCAGCAGGGTCACCCTGGTTCCAGGTGAGGTGCCAGCTCAGTGACACACAGTGACCTAAGCCTGTTTTCTGGACACAGGTAACAGGGGAATGTGGTTCGCCATGCGCTGCAGCTATTTGGAGAACTGGGACTGGGCACCATTTCATAGCCTGAGGCATATCCCAGCCCTGGAGCAGCTCCATGCCCTTGCCCCCACCCCACTGCCCCTTTACCCCCTGCCTGCCCCCTGTATGGGAGGAAGGATGCTGCTCCCCATCGCTCCCAGCCCCACATGAGCCCAGCCCTCTCTACTCCAGCCCGCACGAACCGCAGCAGGGGATGTCCTCCTCGGTGGAGGAGGTCTGCGTGTCCTCAGGGGAAGGCTTCTTCTTGGAGAAGCTGATGATCCTGGTGATCTTCTTCCCAGCTGCACGGCTCATCGAGCCCTTCAGGTCAGCCAAGCCGCTCTTTTTACCCTTCCCTGGAAGGAGGACAGGGTAGCTGTGTGCCCTGTGCGTTTCATGGCATCCACCTCACCAGGAGAGGATGCTCTCAGCTGTGGTGCACACAGATGACCCTCAGCTGCAGGACAGCCTGGCTGGGGTAGGGACCGTACCATGCTCACCATGCTCTCTGCGTGCTGCCGTGGAGCTGGTCTCACCCGTAGCCACGCTGTCCGAGTCAGAGGTGTGCTTCTCCTGTGACAGGCGCTGCGGGAGAGCAAAGCAGGGACCCTGTCAGCAGCATCCCTGTCAGCAGCATCCCTCCGCACTGCCCCCAGCAGCAGCCACTACCAGTGCTCCAACCCTCCCGTGCAGGGCTTGGATGTGTCATGGTGCCAGGGGAGTCCTGTTCCCCATCCCCAGTGGCACAGAACCCCATAAGCCCCACAGAGCTGCTGTGAAGATGAAAAGGATTCCTTGCCCAGCACCAGGAGCTCAGTGTTGCCAGCCCTACATCCCCCAGTCTTGGCCACAGCAGCCCTGCTCAGCACTTCAGTGAGGTGGTGAGAAACCATCACCTTATCCAGGTCCATCTTGCAAGGCATCACCGGGGAGGTGGGGGCTTCCATCCCACCCACGGTTGAACTGCTGGCTTCCTTTATCACCTGTGGAGACAGCCCGAGCACACACTCAAAATGGACCCAAGGGACAGAGCTACTTCCCCTGGCTCATGATGCTCCCATCTTGCTGCCAGTGCGATGCTGAACCACTGGGATGTGTTCTGTGCTGAACAAGCCAGCAAGCCCTGCTGAGGGCACGAGCCCAGCTTGCTGAGGGCGCACACACGTTGACCCCTTCAAAACTGCAATGGGTTTTGCAGATGGAAATCTCTGTCAATGAGAGGTGAGTGCCATGGGAGCAGAGCTGCAGTCATCCCACCAGCACAGGACACCCTATGACCCCTGTTTTACAGGCGGGCACAGCGTGGCTGTATAAAACAACCCTGTTCTCCCACATGTGGGGCAACAGCTGGGTTTGTGGTGAGCTCAGAGGCTCCTTTCCCATCACGGCCCCCACCTCCTGCCCCTGAACAAAGGCAGGAAAGGGCTGTGGGGAAGAGGAGAGGGAGAGCAAACATCCCCACCCGCGGGGGCTATCAGCACCGGAGACTCCCCGGCCCTGGGAAGCATCTGGCCATCCCCCCAGACGATAAGGGACGGGAGCAAAGCCCTTTCCAGAGGGGCAAGACCTTTCCCAGGGCTCTGGTACCTTCAGCCACTCCTCCGCCTGCTCCTTGCTCTGCACAGCCAGCACCAGCGCCTCGGCCCCCGGCAGAGAGAACCGCAGCTCGTGCTTTTTGCGCCGCCCATCCTTGGGGACGTAGATGACGTTGCAGGTGCCCAGGGTCACCTCCACGTGCGGCTGACGGTCCTTGGAGCTCTTGTAGCACTAGGGGAAGCAAAGGGAACTGCTCAGCGCTCAGCCAAAGCCACCGGCAGAGCTGGGGTCCCTGTCAGGTGGCACAGGCGGAGATGCCTCAGTGGCAAAGGGCTGCAGGGTGTCCCCTTCACTCCATGGGGCTCCAAAAAAGGGGACTCCTCCATTTGCTAGTAAAAGAAGCAAGGACAGCCTCTGCATGTGCTGCAGGGCAGTGGCAGTCTTGGGGCAGATTCTTGGCTTGGATAGTGCTGTTCTTCAGCTTGGACACAACCACCCTCATAACCCACTGACAGGTTTCTGTCCCGCAGCAGCTCTGGGCTCACCAGCAGTTTGCTGTCCCGTATGATGGTGAGCTGCTTGGCCCACTGTCCAAAGCGCTTCTTGCGCAACAGGAAAGCACAAATCCTGCAGTCCTTCACCAGGTTCATGGAGGCTTCCTCTGATGGCCACTGGTGTGTCAGCTGCTGGCTCTTCCCCTCCTCCTCCTCCTCATCGTATGACTCGTAAGAGCTGCTCATCGCATCCGAGTCATTGTCTGGAAGGAAGCAGGCGAGTCACCCCGAATGGCACCCCGGGTCCTGCCTGCTGGGCACCCCCCCCACTGCTCTGGGACAGAGCCTGGGCTGGGTGATGGGATGGCGGGACTCCTTATCATCCTCTGCAAACAGCAGTGGTTTGACTCCAGCAGTCTCCATTTCCCTTCCAAACCAGGCGCGATGCTTAAGGGCAGAATGCCAGCCCCAGGTGTGTCTGCTCAAACCCCCAGGATGGATTGTTTCTTTGTGAGGCTCCAACTCTGAAAGCCTGTGTTAAACCTTCTACCTGCATCGGAGCATCCCGTGCTGGCCCTCTGCACACACCTTCCACACAGGGCACAGAGGAGCAGGGCCCTGCACTGGTGTCTCAGACCTCTGCCATGGCAGAGGCAGCTCACACAGGTCACGAGAGCTGCACAGTCAGGGACACCCTTTCCCCATGGTGGTGACAGACATGGCACCAGTGACATCCCTTCTGCAGCACAAGGGCTCTGGCTGCCATGACAATGAGCACCCCGTGCTCCTTGCTTTTTGGCCAGCACACCGATATGAGAGGCTCCCCAGCCTCAACACCACCAGCCTCCAGACCAGTGCTCAAGCCCCATCTCAGGGCTGGACTATTGCTGAAGCAAGAGCACCAGATACCTACAGGAGGTTTTCTGCTCCCCGTTCATCCTGGTGACAGGGTAGCTGCTGTCAGCATCCTCATAATAGCCATCCTCGATGGAGTTGGGGGGGCTGGAGCTGTCTGTGGAATAAGCAGAGGGCAGCAGGGGCTGTTAGAGGGCTGTTAGGAGCTGGTTTCCCCCAAGGATGCTCTGAGCAGTGAGCTGTGAGCCAGGGCAGAGCAAACTCAGCCTCCCAGGGCATCTCAACATTGGCTCCCTGTGGATCCACCCTCTTCCCATCACTCCATTCCCAGTCAAGCCAGAGCAAATCACTCCCTCCAATAACAGTGCAGTGGGATGGGAAGGGGGCAAGACAGGAGCAACACTGGTGGGAGCAGTGGTGCTTCCTTCCCCAGGATGAGCTGCCGGGTGGGTGGGCAGGGGGTGCAGAGGGCAGACTTCGGGGCTCCCCCGACCCTCCTGCCCCCCGGGGACAGAGCAGGACTCACTGCGGGAGGTGATGTACTCGGGGGCCTTGCCAGGGCCCAGGGGCAGAGCTTCCTCGTAGTAATCCTCAGGCGGGGGAGTGGTGGGCAGTGGTGGGGCAGGGTCCACAGGAGCCTGCGGCAGAAACACCACTGCGTTAGCAGAGAGGGTCACGATGAGTCCCAGGGGTGACACGGGACAGGAAGGGGACCCAGGCACCACCAGTTCCCCGTGTGGGTGCAGAGCAGACCTCATGCAGTCAGGGACTCACAGGTTTTGCAGTCTGGGTCCTCGCCAGCTCCAAGCCAGCACCTTCACTGGTGTCCCCCTCCTCCTCCTGCATGTCCTGGAGATCCCGCAGGTCACAGTCTGCCCAGGGTAAGTGAGAGGGTGAAGGGAGCAGGAGTCCCCAGGGCTGGCGTCCCCAGCCATGTCTCCAGGGACCCCTAGGCCAGCACCCATGGCCCTTCACTGGGAAGGTGCTGGGTGATGGCATTGCTGGTAACCACTGCTGGTGCATGGACCCCAATGGCCATCCCCCAAACAGCGATGAGGGAGTGGGAGCAAGTGCCTAGGGTGGTGATGCCCATGCTAGACACAAGGGTACAGCTTTCACCCTCCTTTCTTGGGCATCCCCAAGAGCCTCTGCTGTCAGTAGGGGTCCCAAGACATACCAAACTCCTCAAAGAGAGACTCCACGAAGCTGGTGCCATTGCTCAGGGACGCTGTGTTGACATACATGTAGTCCACGTCCTTCCCTGGGAGAAGGGGAATGCTTTTAGCCTGGGGGTGGTTGGGACCAGGACTGGCACTCTTCCTCCCCACAGACACCAACCCAAGGCACATCCCAGCTCACCGCACCATGCCATGGGGCACCCCTCCAGAGCAGCACCCAGAGAATGTAGGAATCCCCAGGAGGGTAGGAAGATGGGAAGGCTGTGAAGCCCTGGATCCTCCCACGGAAACCCCTGAGCTCAGCAGGCAGGCAGACCTCTGTGGGGAGCTGCTTTCACAGGGAGCAGTCCCTGCATCCAGCGGGGGATGAAGCTGGGAAGTGAGATCAGGAAGCCACATGTCCTGAGGGGGCTGAGCATGGGCTGGGCACTGGGTACAGAGGCAGAACATCCTTGCCATGCAGAACATGCTCCTGCCCTGCTGAGGATATGGCCAGGATCCCTGTGGGGCAGCTGCCAGCCCTGGGGACAGCCACCAGGCACTGCATGAGCCAGACACAGACCTGCGGGCGGCTGCAGCTTCTGCAGGATGGTGGACACGGCCAGCTTCTTCTCCTGCGTGGTGGCACTCAGGTACTCATGGTCCAGCAGCTTGAGCAACACGCTGAGCTCTGGCAGGAGCTGGTCCAGCACTGGAGGGAGCAGGAATAAGCCCATCAGCCAGGTTGGTAATGTTAAAACCAGGCAAAAGGGGCTGGAACGTGTGGAAGACCCCGGGGTCTTTCCCATCTGTCCCAGCACAGCTCAGGCAGCATTTGGTAAATGCAAAGTGCTCCTTCCATCCATAAGCTTTCCACCTGCACACAGACACCAGGATGCAGCCTGCTGAGCCTGTGGATGGGAACTGCAGCTCTGCATGCTACTGGACCAGTATCAAAGGGCTGAAGATACATATTTTTCCATGCAGATAAAACTACATATCTGTCTGCCCAACACCGATCACTGCTGTTGATGCTCCCTTGCTGTGATGGGCGCTGGGTGGTGATGAGGGAAGGAAGGAAGGAAGGAAAGGAAATCCAGATGCCATCTCCAGAGCCACATGGCAATGCCACCCAGGGAGATGCCCCCCTCCAGCTGGGGACATTCATATTCCTCTGCTGCTCTCAGCCCACCTCCACATGGTGCCCATACACATGCTAGAGCCTTCCTCCCCAAGCTCACCAACAGCAGCTCCTCTGCCCTGCTGCCACTCCTCCCCTGTATCATCCCAGCTCATCCACACCACTCCAACCACTCCACTCTTCACTCCATGCATGTTATCACTGCCCCAGCTGACAGTCCCTGCCCAGCACAGGCACCTGAAAGGTGCTTGGGAGCATGGAGGGGCTCTCCCCACCCAGCTCTGTGTTGCTGGTCCATCACACGCAGGACAAAATGCAGCCAAGAGTTCATCTGCTGTCCAGTGTGTGGGAATCACAGAATCAACTAGCTTGGAGAAGACCTTTAAGATCAAGTCCAACCATTAATCCCAGTACCCACCAGCTCCTGGCCTGCTGCTGCACCTGACCACAGCGTCATCCCAGAAGATAGAAGGGAGACAGGGAGAGCCCAGCAAAAATCAGGAAAAGAGAATTTGCCACAAATCACCTTCACAGGCACAACACAAAGTCCTGGGTCTCCTTTTTGATGTGGTGATTCTTGGGCTAGCTTTTTAGCACCCAGCAGCTGTAGGGTTACCACACAGCAAGGCTCCAGGGAATACTTGGGTATTTGCACATCACAGCATGGCTACATAAACAATTTCATCATCAAAAGCAGTATTTATGGGGCTGGCAGTGTCTGACCAACATGTCAGCAAGGGATGGGAAGGATAGGGAGGGCCTGAAACCTCTCCACACCGTCAGTTCTGCACATGCACCAACGTCCTCATCCCAGGCCTCTTCCTGTACCTATGTCCTCTGAACAGGATAGGACAGAACTGAGCTGACTCCAAAGCCAAGTTTCTGTTCTACCCAGGACCATGGGTAAAACCAGATGCCCAAGGTAGTCCTGCAGGGTGCAGTGCCTGCCGGAGATGCATTGCAGAGGCCAAGCTCAGGGACACCAACAAACCTGCAGCCTGGAGGCCACAGAGGGCAGAATAAAGCTGTGGTTTCTTCCAGTGCCAGTGTGAGCAGGGTCCCTTCTCTTGGAAGCAACCCAAAGTCATCATGGCACAGCTGGGGCAGCATGCGGATGGGTTTGGGTCTCCAGGGACAGTAGGAGAGGCCAGAGGTGATTGCAGGGCAGCTTGGATGTGCTGACTGATGGGGATGGCTGGCAAGGAGGGGAGAGCGTGCTCCAGCAGCATGGAGCATCAGGGACACCCTGTCTGGGCTGTACCCATCCCCACCACAGGGCACTGGAATCTCACAGCAGTGAGGGCTGACATGGGGTGTACTTCCCAGGAAAAGAGCACAATGTCGCACTGCTGCACCTGACGGGATCCTCATCACTCATATTCTTTAACAGCCTCTGCTATCCAAACATCCATCCAAAAGTGGGCTGCTATGGTCTGACCCAGGGGTTCGGGTACCCACCTTCCACCCTTTGGGCCACAGCACAGAGCATGGAGTGAGTCTCCCAGGACTGGCAGGAAGCAGGCTGGCACTGCTGCCCAACGCAGGGACAGTGCAGTCAAACCAACTGCTGTTTTCAGCTGAAGGGAAGCCAAATGTGAGTGGGTTGATACAGATCAGCACCCGGCCAAGATGAGCCCCTGGGCAAAGAGACAGCGTGCCCAGCCCCAAATCCCTGCCTCCCCAGGACACAAGGCAGGATGCGCCTCACAAGTCCCTTCCTGCCGAGGGGTTTCTATCTCCACAGACCTTCTGCTTCCTCCTCCCTCCCCAGAGCCAAGCTAAACAGCAGCCTCAGCCCTTTCAGCAAGAGCAGCTTTGCCAGCGCACATCTCCTGTGGACAGGTCAAAGCAGGACAGGTAACCCACAGGGCAGAACCCTCAGCACAGCTCCAGAAGGAGCTAACAGCATCCCCCAGCCCGTAGGAAAATAGAGGGCAACCACAGGGGAAGCGGGGATCCCCCTCCTTGGGCTCGAAAAGCATCTCACAGCAGACAGGCAGCCACGGGATGCAGGTCCTGCTGCTGCTCTGCTCACTGCCACTCTCTACCATGCACCTCCTGGGGTGGGGACCTGCTCCGCCATGCGAGAACCTCATGCATGAGGATTGAGAGTAAGCACTCAGTTCTCACAGCCCTCTCTTTGCCCCTCTGCAGAGGTAGGGAGGGAGGGAAGGTGCTCCCTGGGATGTTTGCAGAGAGCAGCACAGGCAGAAGGGAGCAGGCTCCTGCTCAGCAGTGTGGTGGTGGTCTCCAGTACAGGTTAGATGCTCTCCCCTTCAGGGCTTGGCAGGGCAGGGGACTAGGAAGGAAGCAGATGAGACAAAAAGCAAGATGCTCCCTGCCTAGCCACCTGCAGGCGTCTAAGGAGACACCCATCTTCCTGCTGCCCCAGCTTAGCTTGCTCTCAGCTGACCACAAGCTCCCATAGAGGAGATGGGGACCACATGCATTCCCTACCTCAGCCTCCCAAAGCACACAGAAGCCCAGGCCACGGTGCTCACCAGCATCCCCATCCCCTGCGCTGTGTAGGACATCTCCCATCACAGCCACCAGCTCTTGTGTCGAGGCTGCAGATCAGCTGAGGGCAAAAGGGCAGGAAGGTTCCTATTAATAGTGACAAAGCAGGCGGCGAGGGGACCCTGCTGCACAAGGGGGACGAGAGTGGCTGATAAGGGAGGCTTGTGGCCACCATGGCAGGCGAGTGAGCTCATCACAGTGCCCTGAGCACCCAGTGCTGAGCTGGGCACACAAAGCAAGGCAAACACTGAAGGCTCCTTTGTTCTCTCCAGCTGAGCTGTCCCCTCCATCTCCCTTGTTAAACATCCTCCAAAACACAAGGCAGTAAAAGAGGCCTGCAAAGCAGGAGGGCACAGAGCTGCAGAGCCGGGCCCCTGCTCAGGGCTAGTGCAGGAAGGGAAGGAATTCATTTCCTACAGTCCTTATGCTTCCAGTGTAAATTAGGTTAATGGGATGGCTGCAGGAAGCAAGGGGAGTTGCTCCAGGCAGGAGGGCAATGGGAGCTGATGCGACTTACTCATAGTCACCTGGTGAGCAAGCAATAGCACAATGCTTCTGCAATAGCCACTGATGGGGCACGGACACCTCCAGCCTCTCACCTACCTCTGGTGCTGACAAATGGCTCCCACCTGCTTCCCTCTGCAGCTTCTCCTGCAACTGACATCCTGTGGGATCACACTGCTGGGATCAGGCTCCGGACACAGGCACCCCAACACAAGGAGTGGCACCAGCCTCGGCTCCCAGGAACTCA
Source organism: Forpus xanthops (assembly GCA_032466535.1). NCBI lineage: Eukaryota > Metazoa > Chordata > Aves > Psittaciformes > Psittacidae > Forpus > Forpus xanthops. Next base: position 27,719 of record JASSUY010035907.1, read on the forward strand.
CTCCTTTCCATGCTTGCAGCCTGTCCCACTGCATGGCGGGATGGGGAGATGTCAGTGAGCTCTCTGAGCCTGGGAAGGCCAGGAGCCGGGGCAGCAGATGGCTTTAGCATTAACTAACTGGGGCTGGGTGGGCTGGGGGCAGCCAGGGCAGCTTTGCTGGGATGGGGTGAGCAGGGGAACCAGCACCAGGACACTGCTGCTGTTCACAGCAGGGCCGTGCTGCCCTGGAAGCAGCAGCACCAAGCATGATGCTGGCAGAGGAGCTGTGTACCCCCAGCACCCCACCACCCCTCTTCACCCTGCGGCCAGGCCAGCTCTATTTTTAGACTGCATGAACACTCCCCCCCACCCCAGGGACCTGTTTCCACAGCACAGAGATAAGGGTCCAGGCACAGAATGCAGCTGCAGAGCCCTTCTCCCCCTCCCCGGCCTCTGCTCCGTCACAGAGCAGGAATCAAGTCTTGCTCCAGCAACCTGCAGAGAGGAGGAAGAGGAGGAGGAGGAAGAGGCTCTGGCCAAGCCAGAGCAGCAGTTTCCTGGTGTTCAAACCCAGCTTTTGCATGGGGGAAGATAAGACAATGGAGGTGGAGTTGTCACCCCCAAGGAAAGCTGCTCTACAGCCTGAAAGAGAACTCAGGGGAAGGGCGACGCTGTTTCACAGCCCCATAACGCTGCGAGGCTGCAGCTGTGGGAGGTGGATGGGGATCTCCATCCTGTGGCCACGGTTCTCTTGTCCTCCTCCTGCCCCCAGGCACGCTTCCTCCCGCGGCAGGTGAAGGCTGGGGGTGAGGGGGAAATCGGATGCTGGGAGTAACCACCATTGTTTGTAGCTAAAATAAAGCCCAAGCAAAAATAAACCCTTCCTGTTGGCACGGGCGGGCCCTGGGATGCTCTGCCTGCTGCGCGGGGCTGCTTAGAGCCATCAACACCGGGAAACAAACGTTTATAGCTCCTGGGATGCCATCAGTCGGTGGGGTGTGCGCCAGGGAAGGGGGCACAGCAGGGGACACCCCAACCTCAGGAGGGAGGTCGCCTGCCCTATGGGACAAACAGCCCCAGCTCTGCTGGGGGCTGTTGCTTGTAGCACACAAACCACTCTGACCTCTCCATGGGCTGATGGTGACAAGTGAAACCCGGGCACTGGAATGTGCCTCCATCCCTCACTGCCCGTCCCAGCACAGGCTGTGGGCATCACTGGAGGGAAGGTGCCTTAACTGGCCGTTGATAGTTCCTGTCCAAAGTGCTGTTGCCCACCCCAGCAGGGACAGCTTTCCCCCACTGCTGCTCCTTGAGGAAAGCTGTGGCCTCCTGAGCTCTTCGCTGAGCTCTCGGGGCAGTTCCTGTTCCCATTCCCAAGGAGGTTTCTTTCCGATGGGGAGGAGGCAGGCACGCAGCCGGTGAGGAAGTGCCTTGACGGGGGCAGCGATCCCAGAATTGTTCCTTTGTGCAGGAGGACACCCCGCTGCCTGCCTGCTCCCTGCCTGCGGCCACTGCTGCTCCAGCACGGGCACAGCACCCTGCCAAGCAGGCAGGGGAAGGAAGGGCAGCTCTCAGCCCCGAGAGGCAGCAGGGATGAGCAGGGCATCCCTGCCAGCCGGGCACAGCCCCTCGGCCAGGCATCACCAGCTGGGTGTGGGGCAAACTGGGATGAGCTGGTGGGGCCATGAATGCCAGCCTGGAAAGTACCTCCCGCTCCGTGCATGGCTGTGGCAGCAGCTTATCGTGCTCCAGCCCAGAGGACATTCAGGGAAAAGCCAGCCATTAATGATCGCGCTTAAACTCTGGCAACATCCCGTAACAGCGGAAGATTTGCTAAGGGGCTACTCAATGGACATGAATCATCTCCTCCCTGGAAACAAGGGCCCCTTGAGTGGGGCGGATGGGGGGAGCACGTCTGCATCCCAACAGTGTCAGCAGGAGCCTGAGCGCTTGGGGCTGTCTCCTGCATGGCCAGGAACCCTCCACCCTCCCAGCTCTCCAACTGCTCCAGCCCGTGCCTCTTCCCACCCCTCACTGTTATTAAGCACCTTGCTGTTAGCCCCAGGACCTGGCAGCGTCCCTGCACACCCTCGGCACCACAGCAGCATCCTCAGTGCTGTAGGGAACAAGGCAAGCTCAAACCTTTTGGCTTGTTCCCCAGACTCTCAGCACCTCCTTGCTGCCTCCCCACAGCACATCCGACACAGCCAGGCTGCATCAGGCAGGGACACACATCTCCTGGGGATCTCACAGTCCCGGCCTCACAGTAACTAATATCCTTAGCTGATAACCTTGGAAAATCAATCCTGAGAGATGAATGTGAAACCTGCTTGCTCGAGGGGGCAGAAGGTCTCTGCCTGCTCTCCTTCCCAGCACAGCCTCCCACTGGCTTCTCTCCTTAGATGAAGGAGCCCACAGGGTTTGTGGGGCCCCTCCATCCCACTCCAGACCTGGGAAAGGGTTGATGAGCAACCAGAGGGGTTAAATAGTAAGAAAGCTGCCCTGGCTGTGCCTCCTTCATCTGTAGCCCCATCTGCTCCAGATGCACACCCCAATGCTGACAGCAGCTCGGGAGGGGATGCCTTTCCCATCACAGCCCCAGCTTTCAGCAGTGCTCGTGTGAAGGGTCCTGTGTCTGCCCCAGTGCCCTTGCCAGCAGCGGCTCCTCTCTTCAGTATAAATAGCCCTGCAGAAAGCCTTATCGCATGGCCTGGCTTCCAGCCCCTCACATCTCAGCACAGACCAGCCAAGCAGCAAGACCAACCTGGGGCCGGGCAGCAGAGCTGTCCTCGCAGCCAGGCTGTCCCCAAGCCCTTCACCCTGTCCCTCTGCACAGAATGGGTTTCTCAGTCCCCACCACCACCCAAAAGGGGAGAAGAGCAAGGGGAGCTGCTCTGCGCAGCACAGCCAGCCAGGCACAAGGGAACTGGTCACAGAAGATTCTAAACATCCCCATCCTACCGCACTATTTTCTAGAGGGGAGACATTTTCACATCCTCCTCACAGTCTTAAACTAGAAGACAGGAGTCCTGAATAGAAAGATGTGTCATTACAGGCTGACAGAGCTTGCAAAGGGCAAAGATTATCACCTGCATTCACGCCTCTGCCAGCTCACACACAGCAAAACCCATCCCTCATTGCTGTGGGGCCAGTCAAGCCTCTTCTGTATGTAACCTGATTAAAGGAGGAACTGGAGAACAAAGGATGGTGGTGGTTCCCTTCGCACCCAGCCCTGTGCCAGCAGTGCACCCCTTGCACATGGCTCACAGGGAAGGGTGCAGCTCTGCAGCCCCAAGCTGGTCCAGGCTCTCCTGGGGATGCTCATGGCTGTGGGTGGAAAACCAACCCCTCACCAGCAGCAACTGCATGTCCAGGGCTCTGCTTGGTGCTCAGACCCCTTGGTTTCATCTCCCAGGGAGCTCGCAACAGTGCCATGGGGATTGAAAGCCTCTTGCTGGGCTGCAGGATATGTCCTTCCTTGCAGCAGCTTGCATCAAAGCAGAGCAGCTTCACAAGTGGTGCAGGTAATAATTAACAGCCGGATTAAATTACCCACAACCATCTCCGGTGACCCAGCAGATAACCACCTTCCAATGCTCCATGCTGCAGTTCTCCAGGGGCTGCTCCCCTTCCACTGATGGCTTAGCAGATCTTTCCTCACCTCCTGGAGACGACTGTTTGCTTTAGGTCACCGAAAGCAAACTTTACCCCTCTAAACCCAAAGGGGCTCCATCTGCCCCCACCTCAGAGGAGCAGGGGGTGGTTTCTCCATCACTCTCTTACTGCTGAGCGCAGCAACAAATCAAGCAAATAAAAGCACCCAGATGAGGTATCCCTGTGACCTGCTCATGTCCCCAGGCATCACATGGGCAGCCTCCTCTGCCCTTGATTCCTGGGGGCCTCCTAACCCCAGGAATAGGTAGTTTCCAGCCACAGCTCAGCCCAGTTAACACAATTAGCTCTGCAAATACACCTGGACCATTTTCAGTACTTCCAGGCTGCTTTTCAAACCTCAGTGCCAGCCTCAGCGGGTGAATGGCAGGATGCTTGGCCAGAGCAGCCCGGAGCTCGGAGGCTGCTGGCTGCAGAATACATTTAAATAATGAATGAAAAAGAAAGGTTTGAGACATCCTTTAAAGGAGTAGTCAGGCAGGGGTGAGACCTGCTGAGTAATGTATAAAGAACAAGCTGCAGGCAGAGGGGAGATGTTAGCATTAGTCAGAACCAGAATAAACTCTGCTTCCTCCAACCTGAATTTTGGTGTCTGCCTTTTCCAAACAAACTCTGCAGCACAGGGAGCAGCAGGTTGGCCTGGGCTCCCCATGGACACTGGGACTGGCCCTGGAACCAGTGCTACAGTGTTTACCTCCCTTTGTGACCACCCTCTGTGGCAAGCAGAGCATCAGGAATCCTCCCCCAGTCACACCTCACTGCTATCTTGGAGCTGGGGGGACCTGAAGCTCTCACCAATCTGTAGCCCTTCATCTCCACCAAACCTCAGGCTGCACAACAGCAGAAATTACAGCTAATTGCAGGCACCGTGGTGGGAAACCCACTGACTCAGCACCCCAATGCTTGATAATGGCTCTGCTGTGGGCATGCTGTCCCCACTGCCCTGCCTGTGGGACAGGCAGAGCTATGTCAACACCCAGGGCCAGGTGGGTCCTTCAGCTCTCAGATCTCCAAAATGGATACCCCAGCTCTCTGTTCCTCATGTCCTTCCCCAAAACCAAGATCCGAAACACATTGGGTGCAATGCCCAACCCGCAGGAGTGAGGTCTGGGAAAGCTGGCAGGCTTGGCACATCTTTCCAGGAGGAAGTCACACAAGTGGCTATGAAAGTGACTGAACCCTCAGAGTATGAGACTCATCTAGCAGGAGATGGATGCGGGATTCGCCTTAAGGAGCTAATGGATTAGCCACCAGCCAGCTCTGCTCTCCCAAATGTTTTCAGCCATGTTGCACAGTGCAGACCCCTCTTTTCAGGGGCACTGGAAGGAGAAACCACAGACCATCTGTGGGGGAAATCTCTCTACAAGTTGAAGGCAGCCAAGCAGACAGCACCCTGCCTCCTGTGTTACACCCCTGCCCTGACCTGGCAATGCCCAGGAGCTGGGAGCTGTGCTGGCCTTGAGTCCTCACTGCCCGGCAGTGGAATTGGGACCCTCTCAGTGGCCAGCTCAGCCCCGTCCCTGCAGTCAGAGATGTTCCTGGGCAGGCAGGGCAAGGCAGAGGCTGTCTGTGTGTGGGGCCATGGCCGCACTGCCCCGGAGGACCCTCGGAGGGCAGGATAAACGTATTTTCTCAGCTGAGAACAGCCCTGCCGTTTCCTTCCCTTGCCCAGCTCCGCCAGGAGCATCAGGTGCAGTGGCAAGGCCGCCGGCCGGCAGCATTTCCTACCCGCTTAACCCCTGCAGGGCAGGGATGGAGAAGCAGGAAAGCCAGTTTATTCCAGCAGGAAAGATGCGACTGCTCTGGTTATTGCCGATGGCTCCGTCAGTGCCGGGACTGGTTCATCAAATCTGCTTTTAACTGCAGGACACAAAAGCCGGCTATCAAACCTGTTGGTATGAAATTCCTGGCTTTGTTCTTTACAGCCTTGGTTTCCTAAAGCATAAGATGACACCCAGACCACTTAAAATGGGAGGCTGCATCCAGTGCACAAGGAACCAAAAAGGGTTTTTCCTCCCCATTAGCAGGATGGATGGGTTTAATGTGTAAAAAACCCCAGAAGAAAGCCAAAGCCATTCTTTGAGCCACTCCTTCCACATCTCCTGCTAACTGCCAGTAATCAGAACATACCAGCGTCTCCCAGGGCTCCTTCTTATCACTCCCAGGATCACATGCACATGAAACCCACTTCAGAAACAGAACAAGAAAAAAGCATTTTGAGCACGGAAACCCCTTGCAGCAAAGATCTGTTTTTGTTCTAAACTTATGAAATATCAGTGTTTTCCCCTGCCTGCCAGAGAGCCTGCCTTTGATGCGATGGGAGGCATATCAGGAGCAAAAATGGAAGGGGCTACAGCAACCTTGGTGGGTTTCCAACCTCATAGTCCTGCTGCTGCCCTGAAAGGGTGACATTCAGTAGATAATTCACAGAATTGACAGTTCTGCCATTAACTTTAAGGTTCCTTAACACAGAAGATGTGTGCTCCTTAGGAGAGAGCTAGGTAGTAGTTGGTGCAGGGAAGGGTTAAAGGGATAAGACATGAGTCTGGGATGCCAGAAACCACTTCAAGCCTCTACTCTGCTAAGTCATTATCTCTGTCCCCAGCAAGTTACTTGGCTACTGAGCCACACGCAAACCTTGCGTCAAGCTCAGTTTTTGCTCCTTGGCCTCCCCTGAAAAGCCTTCCCATCGCTGGGATGAGACAACTTCTTCAAAGCCTTAAGCAGAGTTTCCTGTGCTGGGATAAGAACCCTCAGTCCACTGCAGGCAGGAGGTTTTCAGGTACATGGGGGCTCAGCACTGCTCCGTAGCAAAGGGTGCATCAGCCTCGTGGCTCAGTGCATTTGCACTGGAAAAAAGCATTTCCAGGTCAAACATGGGAAAGAGGCAGGTTTTCCACACAGCCCAGGACAGTCCCCAGGGCCCCTGGCTGGAGGACACTACCCTGCTGGGGACACCAGCCTGCTCTTCAGCAGCTCCTGCTGTATCATACGCCCATGATGTGCAGGGCAGGTCCCTCTGGAGCAGCCAGGCTGGCTCCAACAGTGATCCAGGACCTACAGCAAGGCCCATTTCCCTTGGTTAAGGGCAGTATGGCACACAAGGATACTGGAAGATACAGGAGAGATAAGTCCAGTGTCACCCTGCTCCACTTGGCATCAGCACCCCTGGGGCCATCCTCCCACTGCTCTGCCCAGCACACTGGGGCCTGGGCAGCCCACGGTGGGCTCAGTCCCTTCCCTGCATGCTCCCGGCTATAAACAGGCAGCGGATCCGGGCAGCTGGGTTTCCAGCGGAAGGAATGGCTGCAATGCGGGGGAGAGCTCGGCACTTGCCTGGCTCTAGCAGCTGATCCCTGCTCCTCACCCGCTCCACACCCCCTTCCACCGGGCTCCGTGCATGAATTCCTGCTGCCAGGAATGACCCGGGCTCCCTCCCATCAACCCTGTAGCCTCCCCATTCCTGTGGGTGAGCTGGAGCCAAGTATATCCCTTACACACCTCTGCTGGCTTTGCTGGATTTAGACCCCAGATAAGTTTGGTGCAGGAGCTAAATTCTGGTGGCACAAAAGGCCGGGGAAGAGACAGTAATAAGGAGAAGCCATGTGCGAGCACAGCCCTGCTAGAGCAAAGACTCATGGCATAGATCACCTCCCAAACCACACACACGTGAGCTTCTCCATCAGCACAACCCAAAACAGCTCCACAGGCAGCCACTGGTGTGGAGCTGAGCCCTGCACTGGGAAGGCAGCAGGCTCAGGTGAAGCATGGGTAGAGATGGAAGAGCTGGCTGATCATAAAGCAAGAGCAAGGCAGGATACACACAGTGCCTGACTGGAGCACAAGGCAAAGAAAAGGGCTGCCAGAGGGCAGGTAGAAGTTGGGAATAGGGCACAGAGCTCCTACCCACTGCAGGTCCAGCACCCCTTGTGCTAGGGAAGGGAGCCTGGTGAGACCCCCACACCTTCCCTGTGTGGGACACAGTGATCCAGCAGTTCAAGGTGATGAGGTTTACATTAGCAAAGAGCCATCCAGACACTAACAGCAACTCATGACAAAGACCCAAAGCAAAGCAGGCATTGCAGCCACTACCACAGCACGCACCAGGGAGGGGAATAAAACAGCATAGTGGCACTCTTCTAGCAGGGTCAGCCATCAGAATGGCTGCGCCGTGCCCAGGCCTGTCTGCATGGTGCTCCAGGATGGTTTCTGCAGTGTACCAGGCACCCCTTGCCTGTCCATGCAGTGAGGCCCCTGGTCTGATTTGGGGTGGGCTCCCACCAACTCACACAGCAGAATGGGAAGCAAAGACCCTCTGCTCTCCTCTCTCCCCATCAGTGAGGCCCTCCAGGACCTTGAAAGACATCTCTGGCACCACAAAGTCATTTGACAACACTGCTGCCAACAGCAGCACCCTCCTCCAGCGCTGGCAAAGCCACCCTGTCTGGTTGAAGGAGGGACAGCCGCGGGGGAAGGCTGTTCCTGTCACCATCCCATCCCCTCCCGGGCTGCTGGGCACTGGCACTGCTCTCTGAGCACAGACACCGCGAGCGGCAGCCCAGGAGTCAAACTCCTCATAACTGTGTTTCCACTGCGGAAACGCCACCCCATCCTTTTACATCGGGAAGGGGAACTCCTGACCCTGGGGTCCTTCTGGTGTGGACCCAGAGCTGCAGACCCAGCACTGTCTGAAACACTCTGGGACTGCTGCGTGGTCCCAGCCTGCAGAACCAGTAATGCCCCTGCCCTCCTCCGTTAGCATTTTTGGCTGGTGCTGCTGTAGCACCTCTGAGGACTGGTTAAGAGCCAGTACCCCCATGCTACCCCATGTCACCACTTGCAGCCCCAGGCCACTGCTCAGCAGCAGCGAGCAGCATGCCCCCCGAAAGCCTCCTCTGCTCCCTCCAGCGACCTGCGAGCCCAGCTTCTGCTTTCTAGCCCGGACCTTTTCTGCAACGTTGGCCCAAAGCGCTGGCAGGTTTATTCATATCCCAGATCAAAGCCCAACAGCTACGTGAGCTCCATGCCATAGGCTGCAAGCAGGAATCACACACATGTGGGAATGCAGCCGCTTCCCAGAGGGTGGGGATAAGGTCTTCCACGGCTTTACGAGACCACCGGCATCCTCCTCAGCTAGGAAACTCTGGGTCCGATCAGCTTCATCTAGAAACACCAGCCACCTCCCTTTCTACGACCATAATTGCCCCCAACAAGTGCTTACACCCTATCAACTTGCTTTCAAGCCACTGGGTTTTCACCCATCTGACCAGCCAAGGGAAACTGGTACAGTTTGTGTCCCTGCTGGCCCGGCCGGAGGGTTGGTGGGGGGCAAAGGCACCAAGGGGACAGAGTCCCGCATCCACCCGGTGAGTGCACCCGCTCTGTTTGGAAAGGGATACGAGACCCGCAGCCCCCGGGACACACAGGGGCACCCCCGGGCTCCGCACACCCGAGAGGGGAGAGGGGGTGCACGTCCCGTCCTGCCCCGTCCCATCGCCCCTTACCGCTGAGCCGGTCCATGGTGCAGGAGCCGCGGGCAGCACCGGCCGCCCCGGGAGGCGAGGGCGGGCGAGTGTCACCGGCAGCAGCCGCCCGGCGGGGCCGGGTCTCGCCGTAGG
>JASSUY010035908.1:0-16416 GCA_032466535.1 Forpus xanthops
GTAAGGGTGGTGAGGCACTGGAATGGGTTGCCCAGGGAAGTTGTGAATGCTCCATCGCTGGCAGTGTTCAAGACCAGTTTAGACAGTCTTGGGTGACATAGTTTACTGTGTCCCTGATCATGGCAGGGGGTTTGGGACTAGATTATCTTAAGGTCCTTCCCAACCCTAAATATTCTATGATTGTATGATTCTGAAATAATAGCAGCATCTACCCAATCCCAATATCCCTAGATTTCCTTTTGTACATACTATTTTTACACTCAACCTGTCCTGTGCATGCAAGTCTTTACCAATCTGAACCAAAATAATGTGTAAGAGCTAGGATAAAAATAAATAGATAAAAATTGAAGATGCCAGGTTCCATAAGGATAGTGGCTATCATAAGTATATAATATGCATAGTAGCTACTTCTTACAGCCTTAAGAGAGAGATAAGCTTACATTTGTTTTCAGAAAGGTAGATTATAAAATGCAACTTGAATGATTTCATATCTGCTTCAAAGAACAGTACAGAAGAAACTTCAAAAGACAGGAATACATCATTCAGAAAATGAAACTGCTATCCAAAATCACATTAATGTTGTTCATTCTCCCCTGCAGAAATTAATACATAACTCACAGTGCTTGACTTCTAGAGAGGAACATCATAAATTTTTTGATATCTTGCTGGGCAAATGTCTGCATGGGCAAGATAGCGTGGAATTATGGCACATGTGAACCTTAAGTGACCTTCCCATTGATGATACTTAATTACCTGCCACACAGCTATGGCTGTCCCAAACATAAAAATGCACTGGACCACTGAACTTCAGGTGGACAGAGGTCAGTTAGGATCTTTGCAAAAACATGAAGGCCAAGCCTCTTTAGGCAGCAAATGTTTTACTGCTAGCAAAAGCATTAAATGTATTTAACTATTACAACCTAACAGCTATGAAGCAATAAGTTTCCAATCAGTTTATACATTCAATCGTTTGTCCTCCAGTGATTTCTGATTTGGACAGCTGCTATTAGTAGGTGTTATTTCAGGGAGGACAAATGAATATGCATAAAAATCTTAACATTAAAACCAGTATGTCACAGCTGACTCCTAATAGAGTCAGGAGGTAATTACTGTCAGAAGATGATGTCTTAGATAATATTTGTTCATTCATTTTCAGCCCTACTGCTTTACAGCAGTGCTGCAGCTCTCAAAACACAAGACATCTTAACCTGAAACTACAGTGCCAGGAAGCTGCGCTAGTGGCTTGGTTGATACTGAGCCCCCTTAACCTCTCAGGGTTCTCCGCCTTGCACTGGTTGAGGATTTGAGGGTGATTGGAGAAGCTGCTCATTATGCTCCAAGCTCTCTACATCACACACAGTTCTGCTTACACAGTCCCATACGTGCTCAGGGAGCTCTGCTGTACTGCAAGCTGCTGTATGATGAAAGAAGAGGAAATGCAGCAGTTATGATCTACTTCATCATTTCAAAGAAGTTAGAGGAGTGATCACATGACATTTAAAAACAAGAGCCCCCTAAAAAATCATATTGCTATTGATATACTGAAACTGAAACAAGTTCTGGAGGTCAAAAAGCACACAAATGAAACACTAAAATAAAAGCATCCTTAATTTTATAGTGGTAGAATAATTCCATAATGTAATGAAAGACTACGGATGTGTGCATATAGTCTTTATGACTTCGCCTTTTTTCTCTTTGTTCACTCACAGGTAGTCACAATCAGCTTTAAAACAATTTTTAGATAATGAAAGACTGGTAAAAAAAGTCCCGCTTTCTATTTTAAGTGTTTTCAACTAAGATATTGAAAATTGAGTTAATTAGAACTAAAAGCATGTATTTGTGGGTTATTTTCATTAAAAAAATGTTAGTGAGTTCATACAAGATGTTTCCACTGTATCAAGAAGCACCAAAGAATACTGTTCACATTATTCAAAGCTTATATTGTGATTTTTACATGTGTATTTATATATTCATCATATAAAGCAGGATTACATGAATGTAAAAAAAATCACATTTTTTCTCGCAGAGTTTAATTTCCAGCAAATTAAACTATGGCACTACCGATAACCTATAAAATGAGTAAACTTGATGTGAAATAATTCAAGATTTTTACAGCCTTCTGGAATGATTACGTTAAACATATAGTTGTATAAATGTCTGAGTTTCTTCAAGAATATCTTCACAACTATTACCCCACCTACTTGGCCTTAAAGTCTTCTGCTAGTGGCCTCCGTCACACAGAAAATCTAGCTTTAATTCTGGCAACTGAAAGCCTCACATTTCCTGCAGAGAGATATTGCTGACTGCAAGAAACTATTATGATTTCTCTATTAAGGAACTCTGGAAAAATAAACTTGCAGTGGGCAGAAGGCAGGGTAACTGCAACTCAGTGCAAAGCTGTCATGTTTTTTTTGGTGTCAGGCTGTAAGAAAAACCCATTGCACACCAGCATTACATCCTAAAATGCTTCATCTATCGTCTGCTTCCCTGCAGCAGCACATCCATTTATCTTGGGACTGGAAGAGTAGAGATCCCATTCATGTCCTTCCTGTGGCATTACATCTTCTTCTGTGACCTCAGTACAGAACTGAAGGAAGTTCTGAACTGAGGAGTAACTTAGATAATTAATCTTTATGTTTCTTCTCAGTTCATGAAAATTACTCTGTATCTTAAAGTTTCTTTTGGGGTTACTATTTTTCCTCCAGCAGGGGAAATTGAAATTTCCACATCACCACCATTATAAAAAAATAAATAAAGAAGTAAACAACAAAAAAAACCCAACCAAAAACCCAAAACAGGATTGGCATTTCTCCATCTGGTGTTAAGAGACCACTGTTAAAATAAAAGAAAAAAAAAAAATAACATCCTTTGGGTTTCAACTAATAGTTTGAATAACTTCTGAGGTTATGATGCAGTGTATGTGATGAGTGGAATTAGCCACATAGCATAATGACTGCTCTCTGGGTATACTCAAATTTTCTCACAGTTGGAATAAGGCAGTTAGATGGTAACACAGGTAACACAGTAAACTACTACAATGAACTGCCTCTCTAATGCACATTGCCTTGCATACCAACCCAACCTTAACAGAAATGTTGAGGGCCCATCATCACTTCTCTGCTGCAATACTGATGCAATCCCTCTGGTCCCAGTGGCTGATGAAAATAGTCTTTTCACAAGCATGTGAAACACACATATCATTAAAACTTCACCGATACTGATTCTGCTCACCCAAAGGAATGTAAGAATGATGGGGACAGTTATCTTTATCATGCGGTTCAAAAGCCAGCAATAAACTGCTTTTACTATTAAATTGACATGGATTAGGCTTTTTAGAAATGCATATAAGCTTGGAACTGTTTTTCCCAAAGCAGGATTTGCTAGTAATCTAGCTACAAGGATCTAGAAAGAGCCTGAAATCTTAACATGTTCTTTGGGTAAAAAAGAAATCACCTTCCCTGTTCCCTGCTCTGTCAAGCTCATTTTCCATTTTGAAGCACAGTAAGCTTGACTCTCCATAGTAAGCCCATCTAGTCATGAGGGGATTTCTGGTGATATACTGATGGGTGACAAAGCTGCTGTTTTACTATGACTAATGAATTAATATTGCAACCTCAACCATGATGTTCTATCAGCACCTCTTAACCTATTTCAGCCCATTAAGTCCCGTTTATTTTTTACTACACTTTTGCAATAAGAATCTTCCCCTCTTTTTCCATGTTACAGGCACTAGATCAACTCTAACCTGTGTTTTCAGACACTAGTGGCAGCGCCTGGCTTCCAGGCAGCCACTCTATGAAATTTCCAAGCCAGGCAGCTACCAATCTCTCCAGTTACTCTAAAATTACAGACCACCATCATGAGACTGAGACATGAGACAGATACCATTCGGAGCCTTACAGGTTTGCCCATGATAAGAAGTTTTCAAAAGAAGGTAGCTTTTGCATTTTGGATTCCTTATTGTACAGACAGATCAGCAGACCAGAACCATCAGGCACTTCCAGGACAGCACTTCCAGCAAAGCATCCAGTCTGATGAACAATCTGCCTTTAGTCCTGAATGCTAAACACAGTTTAGATAAACATGAAGAGGCACTACTACTGCATGACTTCATATACTCTCTACATTACAGCAGTAGTAAAATATTAATAAATGCATCTTTTGGCATCACACTTTAAAAAGTTATTATACACTAACCTAGGACAATAGCTGTAAAAATAACCAAATAAAACAGTATTCTTAATATTCCTCTTTCCTAGTTTCAGAACTGAACTCCATTCAACCTTCAGTTTAGCAATTACTGAATAATATTAAACAAAGTCAAATAAAGGTTTTCACAGCATATGAAATTGTTTGCATAGATACTGTTTGGTCAGTAACAGTTCCATATCTGATCTTCTTCTAGTATCGGGAAATCAACATCATCAAACAGATTAGATTTTTCTTTAACCTACTAATCCTGGTCTTATTAATAGTATTAATACTGCGTATTAAGTGACTGGGTCATAGCGAAAGAAATGCAAATAGGCACTAACATTCCCAGCTGACCTACAGTGTTTCAAAGTCACTGTTTCAATGTAATTGAACATGAAGACATAGCACCTATTTAAATATATTGCTGATTACGATGGCAGTACAATTAATTCTATAAACTATCAATCTTTAGTGATAGAACATATCTTTCACTAAGTAATTCTGATAAAGTTATTACATTCTCTCTAAAATTAAGGCGTATTTCAAGCTGTTATCTTTACAATATACAAGACTGCATTCTGAGTTACAGGTGAATACCAGTAATCTGGGGAGAGGTTAGTCATAATGAACACGACAGAAACTTTTAATGCCTCACATTTTATTTTACTGAAAATAAATGGCATAGAACTTTTTATTAAATACTAGAATAAAAGTGGCAAAATACCAAGTAAAAGCACTTTTATAAAAAGATGATTTGATCCTGTCTTCTAAGGCTTGCTTAGCTAGGAGCTGTCCTCCAGCTCTGCACCTCTGAAAGGCCAGTTAGAGACTATGATCAATCAACTTGCAAGGGAACACTGAGTTTCTTGTGGTACTGGTGTATAACAGAATCTCCCTCTAACTCAGATCCACAAAAAAAAAAAAGTTTATGCACAGTTCAAATCCTGACTATAACTTTTTATTTTGATAACCCTGCTCTGTAAGATCAGGACTGATACATCAGGTGACAAACAGGCACAAGGGAATTTGACAATAGTTGTCCAGCTATATTTCTGTATTTTAAGAAAAGCAAAAAATACTAGTTAATCCACAGTAAATGGCAGAAGAGGAATAGATAGAGAGAAGAGTCTGTCATTACACTCCTTGGTCATGGATGTGAAAGCACCTTAGACATGTAAACTCGGTGCAGCCTTATGTTAAAGTCATATGCATATGTTTGTGCCATGACAGCATGTTTTTCTTACCTTAGAGCAGGCTGGCCAAACCTTCTAGAGCTGCTGCAACAACATGAATAGATAAAGGGAGTTAATCCAGTGACAGAGTTTCATATTAGCATAGTGCAGTAACCCTAGTTACTTTGGATGCAAGCATGTCCTGAGAGATGGCCAGTGAAAACCAGCAGCAGAAGCATCTCATTCCCCTCCTGATCTGACAAACAACCCACAGAATATGCTGCAGTAGAGCAGCTCACCTTTTCATAGTATTTGGTCGTGACTTCTGACAGAGCCAGTTACAGTGATATTTCCCCTTTACAGGGAAATATATTTAAGCAACTCTAATTAGAGTGTGCATGTATGAGGAGCTCTCATGTTCCAAGGTGGATTTTCAAAAGAACACTACTGTACCAGATGTTGTTTAAGCTGGTTTCATGACAACTCCTCCTCCTTGAGACTTCTGAGTTGCTGAGCCTCTTTATTTTTCTTTTATTCACTGGAAAAGACTCAAAGTATCTTCTGCTCTGTGTACATTGGTCCTTATTTAATATTCAGAGAATCACTGAAATTATTCAGTGAGGTTTGATGAGACCTGGAGACCACCACCATCTCTTAGACAGTGTAAAAACACCAGAAGACAATGTAATGCTTTTCGCCCATCTGTTGTTACAGAGGTGCAAACACAACCTTTTGCAAGCACGGAAGATAAAAATAATGATCATAATTTATTCTGCATGCATGTATATTTTTAACAATAGTGCCTTTAAAGTAAGGCAATGACTTTTAAATGAATATTTCAGCAAGTGATGATCTCCATTCCAAACGATCACAATTTAGTGCTGCCAAATAGCTTTCTGAATTTGACTGGCTGTTGAATTCTGACATTTTCCACATAACTGCTAGACTGCAACTACCCTGGCTGCTATATAATGTGCCTAAAATTATACTCTTCAGCAAAACTCACACCAAACAGTTTTATTATGTGTCATTACCACATTCAGTACGTCATTCCTAGCTGTATATATGTTCACTGAGAGATCATGTATAAAATCAGTCACATCCCTCAGTAAAATTATTCTGGATAGCTGGAATAAGAACTAAGAAATCATATTTAACTTTTCATAGTGTACATCAATCTACACCAAGCACAGACTGATTCTTTACCATTGCTGAATTCTCACTACAGTTTTGTTTGTGAGTCTCAGAGTATTTTTCTATTTTCTTCAGCAAGTACAACATCAAACACAACCTTTGTTTTAGCTTCATAAGCTCCTGTCCTTCCAAAATATTGCTTTTGTCAAGAACTAAATCTGGGGGGCCAAGGGCACTTACTAGCACCCAAATGCACACTCTGTACCAACTGCATTCAATTTTCTTCCCAACCTAGTTCTTGTTGGAAGATAAAACAAGAGCATGTAGGGAGCTACAGGGTGTGCAGAAAGGCTCTCCAGGCTACACCAAGGACATGGGGTGTGAGGCACACCATGAAGTTTAAACAGTGTATCCTAGCATCAAGTACTCCATTTCTAAAGAGAGATTTACTACTGTTTTATTCTTACTCAGTAGCTGCAATATAATTTAACTTGGTCAGGAACAATAGCCCTCCCAAAAGGACAGAATACTCACTTAAGTCTTTCCAAATGCTTCTTTCTACACACTTTTCTGGAGTGCTCTAGCAGTAACATGATCCATGGTCATCTGCCCTTCATCCGTCCTTTCTATTCCTATGTCTCAACCTGAACTGCACTTTTTTATGCTGTCAGCCTGAACCCCACACACTGTATTAAAAAAGCAACCATCAACAACTCCAAGGTACAGCAGATACACAAACCTGGAGTCAATAAGCAAAGGCAGTGGGTCTGAAATTCTTGCTTGGATTGAGTGACAAATGCCAAAATCTACCAGGATTTTAACTCTCAGGCCTAGAGCACAGGTCAAGTACTTCAGTGCTGTCGCAGTAGGAGCTGAGAAGGGCATGAAGAAAAAGAGCAGGAACAGACTGAGTTTCTCTTGCAACAACAGTGGCTTCTCCCACGACTCATTCATCTTACCGTTTTGTCAGCAAGCACTTCGAGAAGTGTTGCCATGCTCCATTAAGCCAGAGTGAATCAGTCTGGAATTGACCCACTAATGCAAAGAAATCATATTACTCTAAAAAGTACAATTTGTTACATTATTGTATGCAGGCTGGCAAATTATCCAGTATGAGAAGAATTATACCCCAGCTAATCAACTATGCCCACTTGTTGAATGGCCTTCATCTATGCTCTGCAACAGTGAGTACAGGAAAATAAAATGGTGCCATAAGGTCTGCGCCATAAGAGACTGCATCTCTCAGTACATTGTAGACACAGCAACATGAGGTCATTAAAATAGTTTAAATAGTGCATACTGACAGTTAATATATAATTGTGCAGGGGCGTGCACGAATGTGTGAAACTGAACTTTTGGACTCTCAAGCAGAAGCCTTTTACTTGCTCTCTGTATGAGTAAAGGCTGGTAAATTTTGATAATGCTGGGATTAAACAGAACTGACATGTTCTGAATCCTTTCATTAATAAAGATAGGTGAGTTGGAACCAAAAAATAGGAAGCTGACCATGTATGCTTTGCACATAGCCTGTTGAGGCTGAGAAAACTAGGGATTTGGGGGCTGAAAAGAAGGTGGAAATCATCCTGGCTGGAGGAAAGGTGCCAGCAATGCAGAAAGACCTAAAAATGGGAGAGATCCATGTAGACAGCTGTCATGGAATGCACAAGGCCTTGACCAGCAATACTCAAGATGGGGAAATGAGCAGCTGCAGAGCATGAACAAACAGGACTTCTTGCCCAACATTTCCATCCAGCAGCTATCCATCTGATGGGGAGGGAAGTCAAGATCTACCAGATGTGATTCTGCACTGAGGGTGATTCACAGACATGTGAGATAATCAAGTAAAAGCTCTAATCTCATTAGGTTCTTAAATAAACCCCAGTATCTAGATACATAATGGGCTACTATTTAACCTTTGATAAGTCCAAATGCAGACTTGTTCCTCCTTGCCACTTCACACTAGGTACAGCATTATAATCCTGACCACTCTTCCAGACTCTAGAGAAGGAATAAGCTACCATCTGACAGCAAAGAGGAGCCACATGCTTAGACTCCTTCTTACTCCAGGACTGGTTGCAGCAGCACAGCTGCCATTGACATACAAAGGAGTAGGCATCAGCCCTGGACCTTTAAACTGCAATGAGGTTCTCTACCTTTTCCACCCTTGCAGATCAGCTTTTCTACTTTTGTAGCCTCTTCCTTCTCTCTTGATACTTTGCAACTGAATGTGAATTGAATGTGACCTGTGTTTCTCCCTACCAATCTGCAGCTCCAACTTTGGGGACATGCTATATTTTGGGATATGTCTAGAAACTTCTCACTCCTCTGCTGACTTGTAAACCTGCTCCCAAATTGCTTCCCCCTCTTTCAGTGCCATTGTTATTAATGCCGGTGGAATCAGAAAGAGCATAAAAGCATTGAAACAACTGGGAAGCACAAGTAGCACTGGAGACAAGACGACCGAACCTAACACTAAATGCAACAAATTGGGATAAGCTTCTTAAAAAACTGAAGGCACACAGAAGACCAACTACTGTTACTTGTCATTAGTTCAGCACCACAGAAACCTAAACAACATTAGTTATAAACAAATATTTTGCTTAGTAAAACTGTAGATAATGAAGTAAATTATAATAACCTCTCAAACTGTAATTTCAACTTTTGTCTCAGACTACATTGTAATAAGAATTTAACACCCTGTCTGGCTAATGTTCATGTAGCTTTTAAAGAACCTTTATAACAGCCTATGAAAACACATGAATTTAACTCAAAGTTTGTTGTTATAATATTTACCAAGGCCTGTCAGAATCAGCAACTCTTCCAAGTGAAAGACATAGTAATAATCACAGTTCGCAATTGAAAAAAACACAAATCCAAACCTACCCACCCCAAAAAAGTCTTCAACTTGAAGATAGCAAAATTTGAGCTCAAGCGGCAGAAGCTCTCGATAAACAAACTTAAAACAGTGAGTAACAGCCATTTCAGTGTTATTATTTATGTAGAGAATATTTATCTTCAGGAAAACACACTCGACAGACACATTTCCTATTCCACTCCAAAGTAATTCTCACTTCTTGTCCTCTAGATGCACTAAGATAGAAAAATGTGAATGTAGAAAAGGCTGATTTATAGAAGCATGAGCAGTTTTCAAAATCTACAAAGCTTAGTACTTGCTATTAGTTTCAAAAATAGCTTCTCTGGATGAAAGTATTAGCAGAAAAGATAAAATATTTACAAAAAATGTAAAATAAATATAAATTTGTCTTTATTATATCTATCTTAAATTTGCCTATTTTACCTATGCTTTGTGCCTTTCCTCAACCCATTGGCAGGTTTTAGTGTCCTTACTCTTTCATGTGCTCAAGAAGACTGATGAAGTTAACATTTTGTGTTGTTTTTTTTTTTCTAGCAGGCAGGGAGGGAAACAGAGTTCAATTCATAGGGTCTGTGTGGTCTGCAATTTTCCTGCACAAGACTGAGACAAAGCCAGTTGCTGCAAAACAAACATAAAATTTGACTGGGTTTGTGAAATACTTCTGTGTTCTGTGCATGGAAACAAAACATGCAGCAGTCAAAAACATGCTCTTATATATTACAATACTGTAAAGTGATATTTAGTGGCAGCTTCAGGAACACAGTTACCTGAGAGGTCTTCTGGCCTCCATCACATGCAGACTGCACAATGGACTGCTGCTGTCAGGATGAGCGATATGCGCTCTCAGCAGGATTTCAACACCTGCTGAGAACAGGTCAGAAGAGAAACCTAGCCACACACTCACAGATACTATCACCAGCTGCGGTTTCAAGAAAGGTCAGAAGTATTTGCTACCCTTGAAGCCTACAGGAAAAGTAAATGTATCTCCTCAGCATCACAAAAGTCCAAAAGTTAGGAGAACATCTTTTAATTGCACACAGCTGAGAAGTCTTTTAGCTGTAGCCACTAAGAATTACATGTGATAAATTAAATTTCCCCAAAGAAAAAAACTTAGTACTGGATCTAAATACTGAAGATGTTCCCCTCAGATAAAAAAAAAAAAAATAAAAAATTGGAAACAAATGATTTACAGAACCATCTGACATTATCTCCTTGCAATTTCTCACAGTGGTGAGGCCACCAAGGAGCAAAAAAAGCAGCAGCAAATTAAGCGAAGGTTAGGCTTGCACCTGCAGTTAAATACTGAGGAAACATGAAAGGACTTAGAGGTGCAAGGATGCTTACAAAAGATGAATGAAATCCAATTTTTCTATAGCCTGTAAAACTAATGAAACATGTTACAATTCTAACTCACACTTCTCTACTGGTATGTATTGCTGTAGAAATAATGTATCCCTTTGCTTGAACACACCCAGAAGGAATTAACACTCAGATACATGGTTACTCCTGGAGAGAGGAACCAACTTTGGCACTCAGTCCATGCAGTAACTTTTAATATTTTTGCAGATGTCAATTACGGTGTCACAAAATAAATAGCAACATCACATCACACATGGGGAGTGCAAAGGGACTAATGGATATGCAAGCCTGTAGAAGATGCTACAGCACCAGCCAGCTTTGAACATCACACATTCTCCAAAGAAGAGCAAGGTGAGCTGAGCTCAGCAGGCTCAAGGGGTCTGCCAGCTCCCAAGTCAAATTAAAGCCCAAGTACACGAAGGACCACAACCTGGCATATGCCATTAGGAAGGAAGGCAAAAGGGAAGAAACTTCATTTTGCATTCCTGAAAAAAAAACTGATGATCATATTTACTAGTAAATAACTCAAGACTCGTACAAAGGTATGTGACACGCATCCTTAATACCACATGCACACATTAAAAATAGGTAAATAATTTGATCCCTTCAGAGAAGCAAACATTTCTTATTTATAAGAAAATGCCCTATATAACCTTGCAGCAACACCAGGTCATCTTTACTAATAATAAAGTAACATGGCAATATTACCAGCATTACACAACCAGATCAACCTTAAAGGTAAAAAGAGGAGAGTCTAAAACCAGGGAACAATAAACAACCAAAAAGCAACCCAAGTGGGACTCAGTCATAGGGTTCTCAATCACAGGGTGCTAATATCAGTGTTCAAACCTATCAGTTAAGGAAAACAGACTGGATCAAATACTGTCACAGTCTTAAAACACCTACACCAGAACTCACCAGCAAATTCCTCAAATGATTTTAGATCCATAATTTTTATGTAGCCTTTTCAAAGCTTCCTTATAGTTTTCTCATTAAATACATCAACTATGTAAGCAACAAAGAAAACTTGCTCCTCAAATAACTCCTGCTCTAAGGAAGTAACAAAGCAAAACACAACTAAATTAAATTCCTACAATTGAAAAAAAAATGCTAAAAAAAAAAAATCCGGAATTCAGGGACATGTTAGTTATAGAATTAATTACCACTGCCAATTCCTTCTCCAAGAAACCTGATATACCATGTATACTTGTAATACATACACATGTATTAGGTGTGATCTAGCTAAGGATTATTCCTACTTTCTGCTACAACCTCTGAAGTCCTTTCAACAAATCTGCTATGAAATTCTCTGAAAATCCATATGTTGATTTTATTAGTGTTTCCATAAAAGTAGTCAATATATTAAAAGATTGCTATTGTGGCAAGATTCATTTAAAGAAGAAGGAAAGTTAACGAAACTACAAACTTGGGAAAGAAATTAAGGTCTGGACTACAAGGTCTGGACAATCATGAAAGGCAGTATGACTTTTGCGTATGGTTGATAGATATTCCAAGAACCAAGCACAGCCCATGCTCCACTACAAAGTTTATGTCCATATTTCTTACTTCGTGAATCATGAAACCAATCAGCCAAAGCCACTACGCAAAATAAAACCATAATGCATCAGTGCATCACTAGCATTCCAAAAAGACAGTAAAAAAGGGAATTACATCAAATGCCTGAAAATCCTGTCAAAGAGAGAAAGTATCGGAGAAAGAAGATCCTGTAGACTGATTTAATGCCTTGAGTTTCTCTCCCCAGATGGATACAGTCAGAAAATACTGGAGAAAACCAGCAAGAACATCAGACCCTCTAGTCCATGTTTCTCTTTGAAAATATGCATATTCTTTGTATCTTCAGCTTTCAACAGACAGATTAAAAAAAAAAAGTTTACTCTAGTCATTGCCACTCCGTAACAAGGGCTGCTGCTAGACACAGTGGTCATTTCAGCAATCCAGAAACTTTAAAGCCCTGCATCTAACAACCAGAGCTACATTCATAGATACCGTTGAGCTGGCTGAGAACCAAAAGAAATGTGTTCTGAATATTTAATCCTTGCCTATAAATGAACTCAATGGCAATAAAAAGTGTACATAAAGGGGACAGCGGCATTGATACTGCAACATTTCCTGTGAGAAATGAAATATCATGAAAAGAAAAGCAATGACACATAATAAATCCACCTTCCTCAGCCAGGTGAGTGATGTTATTGTTCTGCAGTCAAAGTAATATTTTACTTAATTTGCTGCAACTTTATTAAGTCACATAGGAATTATCTTACCATAAACTGTACATTTCCTGCAATTACTTCTGTTCATGTATCTTCAGCTATTTAGCAGAGCTGCTCTTAGCCGTCCCACTTCAAGCATGACCCCAAACAATTTATGTTACTTCATCACTGTTCTCACATGTACCACAGAATCACAAAAAGGTTTGGGTTGAAAAGACCTTAAGATCTAGTTCCACATCTCCTGCCATGGTCAGGGATTCCTCACACTAGACCATGATGCCCAAATTTCTGTTAAGACTTTATAGAAGGGAGATGTTGCCCTGTTGTACTGTCTGACCCAGCCCTTTCATGAGCATCTCCATGGGATACAGTCACCTAAGACCACTTCCTACCAAGAATCTTATGGAGTCAGCTCCTACCCCTAATTGCTTAGATCCACTAAACTGCAATAACTCAGCCTACACATTCTGACACAAACAACCAGATTGCTGCAGGGAAGGCGACTCACCTGTGTCACCTTTGACATTTCAGTGTTTCAAGAAATATGTTGATTCAGTCAAAAAAGAAACAGTATAATGACAACAGCAGACAAAAATTATGTGGGACAATTTGAAATGTAGGGATCAAACGATGGAGAACAGCTAGTTTGGTATGAGAAAGGACTCCAGTCCTTAGTAGCTAGTGAACTTTTCTCCCTGTTTTCTTCAGACAAAAACAATCCTTCAAGACTATTATGTTCTAATTTGAAAGAAAAAAGGAGTACTTGCAAGCAGCATTAGGGCATTAATACCTCTTTGATATGAACATGCATTATAGCTAAAAATAAAAATTAATGCTAGTGACTATAATTACTTCTTTTTTTCTTTACACAGCCCTAACATAAACCTAAGAATGCAGAGAAAGTTTGATCAAGCATGATTAATTATACATACCAAGTCATTTTGCTATAGAACTATAAAAATATATGTGTTCTAATAAAAATGTTAGAAGCTTTACACCAAGCTAACCACTAAATATACTATGAAAGCAGTAAAACAGCATTTACTTCTAGTAAGTTCTCTAAAATATCTAATGAGGTGGGAACTTTATACAATTAAATTCCTTGTATTTAATAAAAGTACTTAGCATATCACCATTCTGAAGATGATGAATTCAGAATTTGCTGAGATTAAGAACTGAGTCTATTGGCACTTAGAAAGGCCTCTGGCTGCATGCACACACCAGGAGAGAAAGGTAAAAGAAGTTTCATATCATTAGCAAGCAGCAAATGTTTTAAACTTAATTTCATGATCAGAAAATAAACTTCCCTCTTAAAAACTGTCACAGAGAAAACTCATTTGAAAGCATGGACTATATATATCTTATATATATATATATATATACCACCTGAGAAATCCAAGCACCACTGAAAAAAGAAGCAAGGCGCTTTAACCTCCTGCTCTCTGACAGATGCCATAATATATCTCCAATAATACACTCTTATTGGAGCCCAGCAAATTCTCCTTACCTTCTTCCTTCCTATCTAGGAGCACACTTGGCTCCTGTGCTCATGGTTCACATTATGCAGGTCATACTCTGCTCGATGCCTTCTCCACATTATCAGTATGTACTCAGCTGCTCCAACCACCTCGAAGAATGGAGACACTATGACCCTCAATCCCTGTATCACAATAAAAATAAGTTGAAGAACATGACCCTCCATTTAAACGACCTTGTCCCACTGCTTTTCAGTCAGTAACACTAATCTCACCGAATGTAAGTCAGGCTTTTTAAACAAAGCTCTGAAGGATCTTATTTGACTCCATCATAATCTCAGGAACCCTGGGGGGTTCAGACCGCTGACCTGGAAACCCTAGGTAAGTGACTACAGCTCAATTATGTGTTTGAACATGTCATGCAGAGCAAGTTCTAGTATTTGCTAAATAAGAGGAAAAGATTTACTTAACGTACGCAAAACACCTTCTAGGATCAAACCTCTGTAATCTTTAAAAATCATGCTACCCTGCTCAACTACGAAATAATTTCATAAGTGCTGTTTATTCTTGTTTCTAAACCTTTATGGCTTATGTTTCCAAGGGTTTTGTTTTAAAAGACTAGAATTTCAGTTTTGTAGACAATTAAAAATGCTAAACATTACTTCTTGTATAATTGTAGTACATAACAGCATATCTTTGAAATGCTGTTAACAAGAATGAATCAGATTTGTAATATAAATACATGTCAATTAGAGAAGAAGGAAAGGGCAGTCTATTGCAGAAGCTTACTGGAACTGGTTCTATTATTTTTATATATATATATATATGTATGTATTTAAACAAGACAAAAAGAATAACGAGATTGAAGTAATCCTGTGACAAACTGAAGTAGAACTCCCTCTGGTATAACCTACTGCAGAAATGCTACCTCCCAGCAAATCAGTTTGTTTTGTGGAAATATGCTGGGAATAACCATACAGATGCTTGAATAAGAAGACATACATATTGAGATATACATCAGAATTAAGGACTTTTGACTAGAAGGAAAAATGAAAATTACAGGAAAAACTCAGCAGCTGGCAATGCTTCTCAGGCGAGTGTCAAGTTACTGGCTACTGCCAGAGACAGTGGTGTGGGCAGCACTCACAGATACCATTGCTCAGCTGCCTGGATGCAGGAAGCAAAGATTTTTACTGATGGGAAACTTAATCTTGACTGAACTAACAAGTCTGCACACAATGTTTCAGCCCTTGCTTAGCAAACGACACAAAACAAGCATAATTTCCACTGGTGCTACAGCATAAGAGTGAGAATTGGAAGAAAAGCATGCTGCAACTGACAGGTACTGCTTCATATCCCGGAACGTCTCTTTGGTGCTTGGCCTGACACATTAGCTACTTCTCAGATAATCCAAAGGCATATTTTAAAGGAAACAGGTACGAGTTAGGCATTCTTGCATATGAAGTTCATTGCCTCAGTTAGCTCTTCCAGTAAGGCACAATGCGATGCGCATTATACTTCAAAACAGCCTAGAAAGTAAGAATCCTTCTTGAAGTAACAGCAGAAAAAAATGCCCATTCTACAGGGTAAGACCTGAGCAACCCAGGAATTTCCTGTCTCTTGACAGCACAGCAGCACAGATAAAGCCCTACTACACAGAAAGGATACCAGCCAGCTTGGGCATCAGAAGTTAGGACACTATTTTAGGATGTCTGCACTAAAATCTACTCTGCTCTCGTGAGAACTCACTTGGAGTATTGTGTGTAGTTCTGGTGTCCTCAACATAAAAAGGACATAGAACTGTTGGAACAAGTCCAGAGGAGGGCCCTGAGGATGATCAGGGGACTGGAGCACCTCCCCTATGAAGATAGGATAAGAAAGTTGGGGCTGTTCAGCCCAGAGAAGAGAAGGCTGCATGGAGACCTCATAGCAGCCTTCCAGTATCTGAAGGGGGTCTATAGGGATGCTGGGGAGGG